>PVIR01009999.1:0-51376 GCA_004026965.1 Petromus typicus
TCACAGCAATCCTCCTGCCTCTGCCTCCCGAGTGCTGGGATTACAGGTGTGAGCCACTATGCCTGGCACTGTGGTATGTGGTACTGATTGCTGCTAGGCATGAGTCTCCATGCCTAGTATTGTATGTGGCTACAGGGAATTGAACCCAGGCCCTTGTGCTTGCAAGACAGGTGCCAGAACCACTGAGCTAACTCCCCAGCCCTAAAGTTCAAATCTTTATTGGTACATTATATATACACATGATGATTGCACTCAACAGTAAGAATTTGTACCAGTATGTGACACAAACTAATTCTCATTCCCCTATCCACCTGACCACCTCCTACTCTCATATGCATGAGCTTTGTTTACTTTCTAAAAAATCTTGCTTTATTCTTTGTTTCACTCTTTTAAAATTAATTTTCTTTTCAAAAATTTCCTGTGTATATTATTTACACCTATTAATTTCCGTTTACAGAAAGTGCCATATTATATCACTTTATCTAGTAATCTTTGCTGAAATTTTTAAATTAATATGATCACATTCTATGGAGGGAGTTTCTACCTGTACACAAAACAGCTTGATTCCTTTTTTCTCCCATTCCTCTAATCTGCATTCAACATACCTTCCCCCATTTATAAAAACTTTGATTCAATTTTTCCTTCCTTTATGAATTTTTCACATTCCCTCCTTCTCCCTGCAGTTCCTCTTACCTTTTAAACAATTTCTTATTTTATATTATCTATTGTATATTTTCTTCCTTATGTACCATTTCAATTTCTCACACTAGAGACAATGTGATATTTACACATGTGTCTAATTTATCCCAATTAATGTATAGTCTCAGGTTCCATCCACTCAGCTATGAATGTCTTAAATTTATTTTTCCTTATGGCTGGCTGGCTAGTACTTGATTGTATTTTTTTTAATATTACATCTTTTTTCTCATTCAGCAGTTGATAGACTTGTAGGTTTTTTCTAGTATTTGGTTTTTACAAACTATGCCATTAGAAAACAGGTTCATGTATATCATAGTCAGTATGATGTTTTAAAATTATTTTTTATTCAAATCTTTATTGGTACACTGTGAATACACATCATCATCGCATTCAACATTGAGAGTTTGTACCACAATATGGTATAACTTCACTCTCATGTTTCCCCTTCCCCCAACTGCACTGCAACACCCCACCCCCCAATACATAAGATATACTATTACTATTACATTCTTTTTCTCCTCCTTATTTACCCCTAATTCTCTTTTCTTTTAAATATTTCATTTACAACTTTATTTTCTCATACCAGATAAAAGATATGATATTCACATATTTGTGACCTATTTATTTCACTAATAAGAATTTTTTGAAGGTATGTCCATTTGAGTATGTGGGTGGCTAAATTTTTAAGCTCTTTATAGATTGTACATAGTAGCCTGTTTTTTTGAGGAAATTCAGAAGATCTGCTGGGTCAAAAGAGATCTCTATTCACAGATTTTTTAAAAAAAATCTTTATTGGTACATTAAATATACACATCATGATTGCACTCCATAATGGGGATTTGTACCAGTATAAGACACAACTTAATTCTCATTTTTTCCCATTGCCCTACCCACCCTACCACCCCCCCATGTACATAAAATTTGTTTCCTTACTTTCTTGTTACAATCTCAACATTTTCCCCTTTCACCTTATTTTACATTGAGCATTTTCTGTTTCACAATATATAATACACAATGCTAGGACTCATTTACATCTTTATTTTCTCATACCAGAGAAAAGATGTGATATGTACCTATCTGTGCCCTATTTATTTCACTTATGAGGATATCCTCAAGGTATGTCCATTTAAGTAGAAATGATTCAAACTTATCACTTTTTTATGGCAGAGTAGTACTCCATTCTGTAGAAGAACCACAGCTTTTTTATCCAGTCTCCAGTGGATGGACATTTGGATTGTTTCCAAGATGTAGCAATCACAAATTGGGCTGCTGTAAACATGGGTGCACATATGTCTCTGTGATATGAGACTTTTAATTCTTGTGTGTATATACCTAGCAGGGAGATGGCTGGGTCAAATGGCACCGTCAATCCTAGCTTTTTGAGGATTCTCCAAACTATTCACAGATTTTTGAGGAATATACATACAGGTTTCCACTGTGGTTACAACATCCTGAACACCTACCAACAGTGGAGAAGAGTTGCTTTTTCCTGATAGCCTCATCAGCATTTGTTGTTGGTTAATTTCTAAATAATATGTGTTCTTTATGGAGTAAGAGGGAATTTCACCATTGTTTTAATCTGCATCTCTTGAATTAATAGTGATGGTGGCTAATGTTTCATATAATTATTTCCTGTCTCTACTTCTTCAACTGGGAATTATCTTTTCATTTCAGATGATCATTTCTTATATTGAGCCTTTAAGTTTGGGGGGCTCTGATTTTTTTCATTTCTTTGTATGTTCTAAATATTAGTTCTTTTCTCAAATTTCCCTTTTTTATTTTTCTCTTCCACCCTGCGATCATTATTTTTCTCTCAATTCTGAGACAATATATCAGACACCCAAAGTTAAAAAAGGAAGAGATTTCTGTGGCTTACATTCATAGCAGTTGCAGTGCCCAATGAGCTGGCTCCAAGACTAGATGGCAAAGAACAGTCACAGAAGAGATACAACATGATGCACACAAGGAAGCAACAGCAATAAGGAAGAGAAAGAGTATAATTCTGCCCTTTTTATTTCATTCATACTACCAGCATGAGGTAAGTGCCAATCTGATCACTCTTGTAGTAGTTTTGTTGTCACATGCCTATCATTCAGGCACCACATAGATTTAATTACCTCTGAAGAAGCAAGTACCGCTTCATTTATATGAGGCTTTGGAGCTGATAACTCAAATCACACCCTTTCATCTAAAATTGTAACTATTATGCTTTGTATTTCGTGTATTTGGTTGACATTGTGTTATATTACATTTCACAATCTTTCTATTGTTAATGATGGTATTGTGATTGCACTTCATAGATGCCATATTAGTATGACCTTGGTCTTTTTGTGTATATTAATATTGAAGATACCTTTTTTATCTCTAAATGTTCTATGGAGCTAGCTTTTATTGGATTTTAGATTATGTCACTTTTCAATTCATCTAATACATTATTACTGGAACTGGTTTGGATTTTTTATTAGCGGTGGTGGTATAGTTACCAATATTAGCTGATTTTGAGTATATGACAATATATAGTCTGCCCTTGTGTCATCAAAATTATTGAGTTGGCGATTTAGCTAAATTGTACCAGCACCACGCTCACAAGCACAAGCTCCTGAGATTTATCCCAAGTACAAAGAGACAGAGAGAGAGAAAGAGAGAGAGAGAGAGAAAGAGAGAGAGAGAGAGAGAGAGGGAGAGAGAGAGATATTACTGTATTTTGCTTCTGGACAATGAAGTCCTGAGCTAATTACACTGAAGCAATACAACCTAATGTAATGGGTTCAGTCAGATCTCTAGACAGAGGTGAAGTTCTATGGTCATTGACAAAAGTCAGACACTAAGTACAGAGATATCCATATTAGCACCACAAATATTTTGCTGAAGCCTCATCACTCATCTAAAAATATGGAATCATAAGAACACAAGGAAATATAATGCACACAATCACCCCAAACACCACAAGAGATGATTCTGATAGCACTAGTGTGAAGTAAATCATAAGCCAACAGTTGAATTATAAAAAGTGTTAAATCAAAGGAATTTGGGGAAGATGGCAGAGTGGTGAGCAGAAGAGGAAGAGTCTCAGTAATTGACATTCTCAAACCAGAATATAGCAGCTCAAAGAGAAAAAGAAGGAGGGGGCCAGGGAGTTAGCTCAGTGGTTCCGGCGCCTGTCTTGCAAGCACAAGGACCCGGGTTCGATTCCCCGGTAACCACATAACAATACCGGGTGTGGAGACCCACACCCAGCAGCAACCAGTACCACATACCACAGTGCCGGGTGTGGTGGCTCACACCTGTAATCCCAGCACTTGGGAGGCAGAGGCAGGAGGATTGCTGTGATGTGAGTTGGAGGCTGAGCTCAGGGCCAGCCTGAACCACAAAGCGAGACCCTATCTCAAAAAACCTAAAAAAAAAAAAAAAAAAGAGAAAAAGAAGGAGGGAAGTGAGTCCCCAAGATCTAGGATGGATATGAGGAAAGAATAGAAATCTACAGGGAAAGCGATGAGAGAAACTTTAATAAAAAGAACTGAGCACTCTCTCCCTTGGGAAGGACTCTTGTTGGGGTGGGGCTTCTGAAACTGGGGAGGTCTGGTGTCTTCTTATGGCCCATAGGCCTACACAATGAAATGAACTTTTGGAGTGAAACATTGGGCACATTGGACTACAGCACCTGCTATTATCAACGTATATAAATTGGCCTCAGAGAGGACAGAGGTTTGGCACTATTCAAGTAAGGAAGCTCTGCTCACTGTTCTGAGGGATGAAGGATCCACATACCAGCAGCCAGAGGGTTGCATTAGGAAAGGATTAAATTCCACTGAACTATGTCCCCATAAATCCCTTTTCTTCTCCACCATATTGAAAAAGTTCACCCTGGATTGGTGAAGAAAATCTGTGGATTGGGCCGGGGATATAGCTCAGTGGTTCCAGCACCTGTCTTGCAAGTGCAAGGGCCCGGGTTCAATCCTCAGTAACCACATAATAATACTGGGCATGGAGACTCAACCCAGCAGCAATCAGTACCGCATACCACAGTGCCAGGCGTGGTGGCTCACACCTGTAATCCCAGCACTTGGGAGGCAGAGGCAGGAGGATTGCTGTGATGTGAGTTTGAGGCTGAGCTCAGGGCCAGCCTGAAATACAAAGCGAGATTCTGTCTCAAAAAACATAAAAAAAAACAAATCTGTGGATTACAGCCATTGGTAATTGTGCTGGGCCAGCACCACCTGCAGGACCCTGGACTTGCTTAAAAAGAAGGATACCTTGTATTTTCAAGGAATTGAAGATGTAAGGCTGCGTCGAGCTCAGTGAAGAATTGTAGCTAGAACCCAGACTGAATCCCAATCAATTAGGTTAGTGTCCTTGTGACTCTTGAAGCCTGATCTGTGAGTTGCTTCCCATAGTGTGTACAGGAGGCTGCAAGTCTAGGCATCTATGAGCCTTTTGATACTATTTTTGCTTTTTTTTTTTAACTTTTGTTGGTGTAATTGCTTTTTTCTTTTCTCTCTCTGTTTTTCAGATTTTTATTTCTTTTTTTTTGATGATGATCTCTCTTTTAATCATCATGTCTCTACATTCTGTAGAGTCTGTTCAACTTTTAGTTTGTTGTTATCTCAGCTATTCTTATTTTTACAGTTGAGAGAAAAGTCTCCTGCATGCCAGTTGCTTCTGTATATCCCTGTTATTCTTTTATTTCTTAATCCACTCTTTTCCTCCAGCCAATATCAGTTCCTTGAAGTTTGGATGTTTTGGTCCTTCCTATTCTCTTTCTCTGGTGTTATTACAGGAGACAGAACACAGTTTCTAGTTGTCCCGCTATTGTTAGTCTATTCTGCTTTGTATTCTCCACGTCTTTTTGTCTTCTATCCACTTTTAGCCTCTGGAGTTTGGTATAATCTTTATATTGCTTCTAATCATATTTCCTTTTCCTTCTATATCTCTACCCACCCAAATCCTGGAGACATTTTATTTTCAAGTGGTGATGCTACTATACTTAAGGGTTTGTATGTTGTAAATATATTTCTGGTTTGATCTAGATTTTGACATGTGTTCACAGATCTAGCTCATGAGACTGAAGGAATCAGAATATTAATGACAACAGTTTGTCATTTCCTGTGTTGTATTTCATACTATTGATGATACTATTTTTTTTCAACCAAAATGATGTGATAATTCTGTTTAAGTACCTTTCAAGGTGTGCTAAAATTGAGAGTGCTTAAGGGCCATTAAAGATCCAAGAAAAACAATCCAAGTAGTATCTATCACCTAAGCATACTAAAATTTAGATTGCAAAAACCACTGTACAGACATCAAGCCAGAAATCACACTAAAAGCATCAGCAATAACAAATAGAAATACAAAAACACTTAAAAACAACAACACCAACAAAACAAATTCAAAGATCATCAACAGAGTGGAATCCAGGGAAAAGGGAAATACAACAAATCAAACGCAATCACCATGACTCTCTGATTTGATTATAAATGAAGGCCTTGTAAAAATTAAATAACAAATAATTTCTCAAGTAATTATAGGAAGTGTCCATTGTGAAAGATATGATTAACTACACTAAAGAAGAGATCAGGAAAAAGGTAGGATCTCAGCTTAAGAGAATATCTGAATAGCTTCACAAAAATTTCCAGGAGATAAAAAACTTCCATGAAAGTTTGCAAAACAGGATGAATGAATGTAAAGACCAAATATCAGGCATAGAAGATAAAACCACTGAACAGAAAAGAAATAAATTATGTAAAAGATAAAGAGACCATGAGAAATCAATCCACAGCTGCTAGAGAATGCAAAGTAGAAAACACAAGATTGCTTAGAGTCAATTAAAAAATAGGAGATAGTGAAAAATACATAAAATTTTTTTCAGAAATAATGGCAGAAAACTCTACAAAAAGAAAACAATTTAACTTACATATAAGTGAGACTTATAGTACTCCAAATGATTGTGATCTAAAAAAAATCTACATCTGGGAATATAATAATCAAGATTATAGAATACCAGAAAAACATGAAATATTCAAAGCAGTTAAAGAAAAGAAAGAAATCACATATAAAACTCAATAGAATCACAACAGATTTTTCAACACAAACACTCAAGTCACAGAGCCTGTAGTGAAATATTTCAAGCTTTAGAAGGAAATAGTCTTCAGCCTATATTTACGTATCCTGCAAAACTATTCCTCAAATTTGACAGTGAAATAAGATAGCTCTATGACAAAGAACACCTCAGAAATTTCACAAATACCAAACCTACACTTCAAAATTTCTTTAAAAGAATGTATTAAAAAAAAAGAATTAAAGTCACAATCCTATGAGACCCAGAAGATTGAACCCATTGAGCAAGCTGGAGAAAGAAAAAAAAAAAGATGAAATAAAGGAAACAAAGCTTATGTATATGGAAGTATGGGGGATAGGACTGGAGAATGGGGAAAAATGCAATGAGATGCATGATGTATAGGTACAAATTCTCAATATTGAATGAGATTATAGTGTTTTATAAAATGTTCCAATAAAACCAATAAAAGGAAAAAAGAAACTGAATAGAAAGATACCAAAGCGTAGAATAGAACAGTAAAGGATAGGCAAATATTATTACAGGGAAAAATCAATATATACAAGTTATAACAATTAATGGCAGTGGCCTGGATGCATCAATTAAAAGATAGACTGGCAGAATGGATAAGAAGATCAATCCAGCAATATGCTGTATGCAAGAAACTCACATAATTCAGAAAGAATCAATATGCTGAAAATCAGAGAATGGAAAATAATTCCCTATGCAATAGGAAACAGCAAAAAAGCCTGAGTAACTTGTTTACAAACAAAGAAGATTTTACACCAAAAATAATGAAGACAGACAAAGCTGGACACTACATCTTCATGAAGGTAACAATTTAAGTGGAAGAGGTGATACTGACAAATATTTATACACCAGGTTCTAGTGCATCCCACTATATAAAACAAAGATCAATGGATATGAAATGCCAGACAAGCACTAATACAGCAAAATAAAGGATCTCAATATACTATTGTCACAAATAGGCAGATCAATTGAATAAAAATCAGTAATTAAATACCTGAGCAGAACTAAATTTTTCAACGAATAGACAATCGATATCTAAAGAGCGTTTCACCCCAAAAAGTCAGAATATACATTCTCCTCCGCTGCATAGGACTCATTCTATAAAGTGGGCCACATGCTAGATAATAGATCATGTTTAAATACATGCAAAGAACTTGAAATTATCTTCCATATATTGTCAGAAGATAGTGTCTAGAAATGGAATATAAATAGCAAAATAAACTCTGAAACCTTAAAAATATGAAAACTGAATACCACTCCCTGGAGCAAACAATGGGTCACAGAAGATATTAAAGAAGAATTTATACAGATTTTACAATTACATTAAAATATCAGTATAACACAGAATACTATAGGACACAATTAAAGCAGTGCTATTATGAAAGAAATTCAAAGAAGTGAATGTTCATACTAGGAAAACACAAGTGAGCTCTTATAAACAACATAATGCTTAACTAAAAAGTACTAGAAAAAGAGCAGCAAGAGATTCCAAATCCCATACAAGGGAGGAAATTATAAAGGTTAAAGTAGAAATAAATGTAATGGAGACTAAGAAAATTATCCAAAAATTAACAAATCAAAGAGATGAACTCTTAGTCAAATTTATCAAAACAAGAAGAAAAAGGCTCAAATCCATGCAATCTAGAATGAAAAGGGGGAAGTCATCATAGATTCAGAAGAAATGCACAAGTAAATGAACACCAACTTTGAGAACCTATACTATAATAAGATAGAGAATGCAGAAGAAATAAATGTATCCCCGAACATATATGAACTTCCAAAGTTGAATGAAGAAGACATAAAAATATTAAACACCTAATATTATTTTGTGAAATAGAAAATGTAAGTGAAAACCTAGCAACAAAGAAAATAATGGTCCTGGTGTCTTCACCGATAAATTCTACAAGACTTTTTGGGAAGAGCTAATGCCACTGTTTCTGAAATTAATGAAATTGCCAGGGATGCAAGACTCCCTAATTCATTTCTCAAACAACTATCACATTGATTCCAAAAGCAGAGAAAGATCCTGCCCCCCTTAAAAAAAAGAAAGAAAGAAAGACCAATCTCTCTTATGAACATAAGTGCCAAAATCCTCCATAAGATACTGTCAAATATTAGAGAGAGGATCAAGAAGATCATACACTCTGATCAAGTTGGATTTATCTCAGTGATGTAAAGATATTTGAACACATGTAAGTCAATAATTATAATACACTATATTATTGTAATACACTACCTTAATAGACTCCAGGATAAAAACCTTATGGTCATCTCTATATGCAGACAAGTGTTGGAAAAGTCCGACACACATTCATGATTAACACCCTTGAGAAAATTGGAATAGGTGGTCTTTGTATCAACATGATGAAAGTTATGAAGGAGAAACCAATAGCCAGTATCATATTAAATGGTCAAAAACTGAAAACTTTTGTGATACCATGAATAAGTCAAGGATGTCCACTACCACCACCCCTGTTCAATATAGTGCTAGAAACACAAGCCACAGTAATTAGAAAAGAGGAAAAAATTAAAAGAATACAAATAAGAAAGGATGAAATTAAATAGTCATTATCTGTTGAGGAAAGGTACTCTACAGAGACTATCCTAAAAACTCAGTCAAAGACTAATAGTCTTACTCCCTAGATTTAGTAGTTTATCTGGATACAAGGTCAATACGTAGAACTCAGTAGCATGTGTATATATGTCCAAAATACTCACTGGGAAAGAAATAGGGAATCAGTTCCTTTCACAATATCATCCAAAAGAATGAAATATCTAGTAATCAATATAATAAAGTAGGTGAAAAAAATCTACTCTGAGAACTACCACATTATGAAAAATTGAGTTCTAAGAGAATATAAGGAAATGGAAACACATCTCTTGTTCCTGGGCTCCAAGAAACAATATCATCAAAATGAACATACTGCCAAAACTACTATATAGATTCAATGTGATCCCAGTTGAAATCTCAACAGCGTATTTCATAGAGTTAGAGATAATAATCCAAAAATTCATCTGGAACCAAAAGATATCTACAATAGCAAAAGCAATTCTAGTCAACAAGGACATGGAAAGATGAATCACAATCCCCGACCTGAAACTGTTCTACAAAGCTACTATGGTAAATACAACATGGTACTAGCAAAGAAACAGACCTGGGAATTAGTGCAACAGTCCAGAAGAAGCAGAAAGAATTCCAGAGACACTAAATTATTCATCTTTGACAAAGGAGTCAAACACCATCAAGAGAGAAAACCTATCCTCTTTAACAAATGGTGTTTGAAAAGCTGGATTTCAATTTGCCAAAATTTAAAGCTAGATCTATCTCTTCATCCATATACTCAAATAGAATCAAAGTGTATTAGATATCTAAATATTAAAATAGAAACATTAAACTTGTTTTAAAATATGATAGGTAAAGTTCTTGGAGACAGTGGCTTAAGGGAAGACATTATGAACAAAATCTTAGCAGCATGAAAACTAGTAGAAGAAATGAACCGCTGAGAACTGATCATATTAAAAAGCTTCTGCACAAGAGAAACCATCAACAGAGAGAAAAGACAACATACAAAATGGAAAAAAAAATAGCTGTTTCTGAGACAAGGTAATATATAATGCACTTAAAAATTCAGCCTCTCAGAATTTAAACACCAAATTCAAAACTGGACATCTGAAATGAAGAGAAATTTTTCCAATGAAAAAGAAAAGACAACAAAGAAAAACACGAACAAATATTCAGCACCTCTGGTCATTTAAGAAATGAAGATTAAAATAATGGTATAATTTCAATACACTGCTAAAAGATTGGCTGCTATGTTGAAATCAGCCAATAACAAATGTTGGCAGGTTTGTAGGGAAAAGGAAACCCCTATGTTTTTTTTTTTTTTTCCTTGAGTCTGTTAATATAGTGCATTACATTAATTGATTTATGTAAGTTGAACCATCCTTGCATCCCTGAATGAATACAACTTACTCAGGGTGTATGATCTTTTTGATGATTCTCTGTATTCTGTTTTCCAGTATCTTACTGAGGATTTTTGCATCAATGTTCATTTGGGATATTGGCACGTAGTTCTCTTTTTTGGTGGGTTAATTCTCAGCTTTTGAAATCAAGATAATGTTTGCTTCCAGAAATGAATTTGGAAGTACTGCTTCCCTTTCAATTTCATTAAAGAGTTTGAGAAGTAGAGGCACTAACTCTTCTTTAAAAATTTTATAAAATTCAGCAGTAATGCCATCAGAACCAGAGCTTTTCTTTGTTGGAAAGCATTTTTATTAAATTTTCAATTTCACAGATTAATATTGGGGTGTTTTACATTTCTATATCTTGTTTATTCTGCTTTAGAAGTTCATATGTGTCTAGATTTCTATCAATTTCTTCTGGTTTCCATTTTATTGAAGTACGTATTTTCAAAGTAGGTGTTTATTATCTTCTGGACTTCTTCTGGGTGGGTAATAATTTTCCCCTTCTCATTTCTAATAGGATAGATATGTGCCTTTCCATCCTTTGTTTGGTAAAGTTGTCTAAGGGTCTTTCAATCTTTTTTTAATCTTTTCAAATAACCAACTCTGAATAGTTGATGTTTTTGTATTATTCTCTTAGTCTCTATTGCGTTAATTTCTGCTTTAATCCTTTTAATTTCTTGCCTAGTATGAACTTTGGGTTTGTTTTGCTCCTCTTTTTCTAGTTACTTGAGCTTCAGCATTAGGTGATTTGAGCTTGCTCTGTTTTCCAGATGTGGATGTTCACTGCTATGAATTTTCTTTATAGAACTGTTTCCATTGTGTTCCATAAATTTCTATATGTTGTATTGGTGTTACCATTTAATTGTAAGAACTGTTCAATTTTTTCTTTCATTTTTTTCTGTGACTTATTGGTTGGTGAGCAGAGAGTTGTTCAGTTCCCATGTGTTTGTGAGGATCCTGAAATTGCTTTTGCTATTTATCTCTAATTTCAAGGCACTGTGGTTTGACAATATACAGGGGATAAATTCAATTCCTTTGCATTTAATTAAACTTGTTCTATGAACTAGCACGTGGTCTATTTTAGACAATGATCTGTGAGCAGCTGAGAAGAATGTGAATTCTTACTTTGTGGGATGAAATGCTTTTTAGGCATCTATTAAGTCCATCTGCTGAAGAGTTTGATTTAACTCAAGTATTTCCTTATTTATTTTCTGTCTAGTCGATCTGCTCAACATCATTGGTCATTCAAGAGATGTAGATGAAAACAACACTGAGGTTTCATCTCACTGCACAAAGAATGGCTGCTGTTTCAGAACTAGCCAGCAACTAATGTTAGCGAGGCTGCAGAGAAAAATGAACACGTCTCTACTGTCAGTGGGAGTGTAGACTCGCCCAAGCTCTGTAGAAGTCAGTATGTATATTCCTTAAAAAGCTAGAATTGGAGGTCCCATTTGATCAGGCCATTGCTCTCCTAGGCATATACATAAAAGAATTAAAAGATTCATATCACAGCTACATATGTGCACTCATGTTTATAGCAGCTCAGTTAGTCATTGCTAAATTTTTGAAACAACCAAAATATCTATCAACTAGAGACTGAATAATGAAAATGTGGTTCTTTTGTAGAATGTAGTATTATTCTGCCATTCAAAATGAGAATATTGAGCCATTCATACTCAAATGGATGTACATTTATGACATCTCATAAGTGAAATAAGTAGGTCACAGATGCGTTAACTATTGTATCTTTTTGTTGTATTATATCTTTTCTCTGGTATGAGGAAAGGAAGCTGTAAATGAATTCTACTGTATATAACTGATACTGTGAAATTGAAAATATTTTTAAGGAAAAAGGGTGTAGGGGTAAGTAACAAAGGAAAAAATAATATGATAGTAATTTAAAATGGAAACAAAGTTTATGTATATAGGGAGTAGGGGTTGCAGAGTGGGTAGGAGAAGGGGAAAAATGAGAATCAAGTCATGTCGTATTCTGATACAAACTCTGAATGTTGAATGCGATGATGGTGTGTATTCATAATGTACCAACAAAGATTTGAATAAAATAAAATAGTAGGATTAGTGATCCCATTTTATGCTATGTCCCTGCTTGTACATATATGAGAAAATTAAAAGAATCTTATCATAGTGACATATGTGCGCATTGTTTACAACAGCTAATGTTGTAATAGCTAAATCTTGGAAAGAGCCCAAATACCCATCAAACTAAGACTAGATAAATAAGTTGTGTTTTTTCTATTAGTTGGACTACACTACTAAATGCACACAACATGTAGCTATACTCCTAAGTGAAGTAAATTTTTCACAGATGTGTAAATACTACATGACTTCTCTAGTATGATTAACTGAAAGATTAAATGAGGTCCAGAACCTACGATAGTTATTGTCAAATGGGAATGAAATGCTCAAAGAACAGGTGAAATTGGAGGGAAGTGAAAAGCAACGAAGCAAAAGAAAAAAAATTGATAGTAAAATACAAAGAAATATATTGAAACAAAGCTTATGTACATAGAGTTTGGAGAGATTACTGGCAGGGTAGAGTAATGGGAAAATGAGAACCAAGATCCATCCTGTATGGTTAGAAATTCTCAGTGATGAATGTGATCATAATGTATATGTAAATTGAAGCAATAAAATAAATAAAGGGGAAAAAGAATGACTTTGACAAGCCCATTTTGATGAGAAAAATTTTTATGATACAATATATGCAATATTGTGTATAACTTATTAAAAGCTGCACCACAAAAGCTGCCAAAGCCTACTTACCAAGAGACATTCTGTCATTATATTATTGCATCTATACTGAATGTCAAAATATGTAAGGTGATAGCTAAATCTTGGAAACAACTCAAATGTCTATAAACTGGCAACTGGATAAAGACGTAATATATAGATAATGGAGTATTACTGTACTCCATTACGGAGTATTAATGGAGTATTACGCTAACATAAAGAATTATAAGTTTGAGTCTTTTATACTCAAATGGACATACCTTTAGGACACATTCATAAGTAAAATAAATAAGTCACAACATGTAAATACCATATCTTTTTTTTTTTTTTGGTATGAGAATCTGAAGATGTAAATGAGATGTAGAATTCATGATAGCTATTGTGAAATAGAGAATATTTAAAGGAAAAGGGATAAGGGAAAGTAACGAGGGGAAATAAAAAATATAATCAAAGAAAAGAAAGAAGCATATGTATTTAGGAGTGAAGTTGTAGGGTGGGTAGAGGAATGGGTAAAAATGAGAATTACCTCACCTCACATACTAGTACAAATTCCCAATGCTGAATGTGATCGTGTTGTGTATATAAATATTCACATGCTACATAGTGGTGTCACTTTGTCTAAAATTTGATGAGCTATACATCCTGTAACTATTATTAAATTTCAAAATAGTATCCAGGGTGAAATATGACAGAAACACTGCTTCATATATAGCATTTATATGAATTCAAATATTGAAAAGTAAGATACATATAGAACCATGTGCAATATTAATAAATGATAATTCATGAGAGAAAATGTGCTGTTATGTAAATTCTCTAGTGGAAAATATCACTTTTTGACAATTCTCCATTTCTCATGCAATTGGCATATAAATTCAATAACTTGACATTTTACATTCAGAAATATTTGCCATTGCATATGGTAGGGCAATTTAAAAAATCAAATGTCATATGTGAGAAAATTTTTATTTAAAATTAGTTTTTGTAGAAAAGGTCTTGCTTTGCAGTTCAAGCTGGCCCTAAACACACGATGCAGCTCAGGCTAGCCCCAAACTCTCAGCAATCCTTTTGTCTCTGCCTCCTGAGTGCGAAGCCACAGTTCATGGCATGACAAATTCTGCACAGTATCTGCAGGAATATTACAAAAGGTAAATATGAGAACAAATATTAACTGATCCATGACAGAATAATCATAGTATCACAATGTTATGAAGATAGCATTTATTGGAAAGTGAAAAAAACCCCGCATTTTGAGATCCAGGAATATTGATCTATAGGTCACGGCTAGTGTATTAAAAATCATAAAAATAAATGCCAGCCAGGAGAAAGCAAAATAAATTGAGTTACTTAACAAAAGTGGAAATAACAATTAAGAATGTTTGCAAGAAAAGTATTTTCATTGACTTTATTGGTACTTTTTATATACACATTATGATTACAATTGATACTGAGAATTTGAACCAATACATGACACTACTTAATTCTTATTTTTCCCCATTCCTCTACCCTCTCTACAATCTCTGCCTCCTATATACATAAGTTCTTTTTTACCATCAAAATTTTTCTTTCCCTTCTTCTCTACTCCTTTTATCCTTTTAATATTCTCTATTTCACAATATTTATCATACATTTAGAACTCATGTACACCTTTAGTTACTCATGCCTGAGAAAAGATAATGTTTACATATCTGTGTCCTATTTATTTCAGTTATGATAATGTCCTCCAGCTATATCTATTTGAGTTATTAAGGACTCAAAATTATCATTCCTTATGGTAAAGTAATACTTAATTAAAAAAAAACGACAAGTTTGAGTCATTCATATACAGATGTGTGCACCTTGAGGACGTAGTGATAAGTGAAATAAATAGGTCACAAATGTATATATACTGTATCTTTTATCTGATATGAGAAACTGAAAATGTAAATGAATCCTAGAATACATGCTAGATATTGTAAAATAGAAACTATTGAAAGGAAAATAAAGTAGGAATAACAAGGGGGAAGAAAAAATTGTGGTGGTAATAAAAAAGGAAACAAAGCATACATTTACAGGGGTAGGGTGGTAGGCTGAGTAGGGGGATGGGAAAATTGAGGATCAAGTCATGTCATATACTAATACAAATAATCAAAGGTGAATGTGATCATGGTATGAGTATAAAATGCATCTAATTCACAATTTTAAAAAACAAACAAACAAAAAAAACTTAGACATGAATACATGTCCCAAGATTAACATTTATTGTATCTTCTTGGAAAAAAAATTCTTCTTGGATTTAGCTCAAGTGGTACCAAGCTTACCTTAGAAGGACAAGAGTTAGAGTTCAATCCCCAGTACCACACACACAAATAAATAAATAAATAAATAAATAAATAAATAAATAAATAAGGCTGTAGGAAAATTAGTAGAACAATAACTCTGAATAATATTAAAATGCTAATGGAAATTACTATAAATGCTAGGAACAGTAACTATCTTAAAACAAGAAGAGTTTTTGATTATTAAAGTAAATTTCATACTCTAATACCTAACTGGGATAATCACACATAACTGTGTTATAATACTTATGTTTTCAGTAAAAGAATATATTTCACTTAAGAAGCATTCTTTTTCCACATTGGGCTTTATCTCTAATTCCATGTAAAGAATTTTTTTGTGATTTTAACAAAATGTAGCATTTAGGGGCAAAGATACAGCCCAGGAGCCCTGCACCAGAGACCAAGATGGAGAAGACTTCCATAGCCACCATCAACTTCCCCTTGGTGCTGTGGTACACAGGCAGGAAGGTCACCCACACACTGCAGAACACCAGCATGCTGAACGTCAGGAATTTGGCTTCGTTGAAGGTGTCAGGCAGGTTCCTGGCCAGGAAAGCCACAGTGAAGCTCAGCAGGGCCAGGGAGCCCAGGTATGCCAGAACACAGTAGAAGGCAGTGAGGGAGCCCTTGTTGCACAAGATTATGATGTGATCATGTTCAGAGTGTGCATCTGTGTCAATGTAGGGTGGATTTGTTCCCATCCAGACTCCACAGAGAGTGAGTTGTATCAGGAAGCAGATGAGGATGATGTAGTTAGGTGCCCCTGATATCAACAACTTCCTCATCCTTCTGCCTGGAGCAGTGACCTTGAAGGCCAGAACCACAGTAACAGTTTTAGCCAAGACAGTGGAAAGAGCCACAGTGAACACAACTGCAAATGTGGTCTGCTGGAGGATGCAGGTGGCTGTGTTGGGATGGCCAATGAAGAGTAAGGAGCAGAGGAAGCAGAAGATGAGGGAGATGAGCAGGATGTAACTGAGAGCCCGGTTGTTGGCCTTGACTATAGGAGTGTCTTGGTGCTTGATAAATAGCGCAAGAACAGCAGCTGTGAGAGAAGCAAAGCTGAGGGCTGTTCCTGCCAAAGTCTTCCCTAAGGAGCCTGAATAGTCCAAAAATATCACAGACTTTTTGAGGCACTTGTTTCTCTGACTATTGGCATAATGATGATTTGGACACTTCACACACTGCTCCATGTCTAGTGAGGAATTTGAATTATCATCATTCCAATTTCAGTTTTTTTTTCCCTTATTCATATTCTTTTACATTGAAATTCTCATCATTAGTTGTGGCTAATCTCTGTCTTTTCCTTTGGACATATAAAATATTATATCAGAAAGAATTCCTCATATCACTGCTTATCTTATTTGTGATATTATAAATGACACTTCATTTTGTTTCTAAATCTGGGAATTATTTTTCCCCATACAAAGCACAATTCTTTGTAGACCTAAATTAAATTTCTAGTTGTTCTATTTTCACTCAAAATTCTTTTTAAATATTATAAAGTAAGCATGTGTCATCAAAGAGTGTATTTATTAAACAAGAAGAATTTTGTTTTCAGGTGCATTCTTTTGTATGAATTCACGTGCAACACAGAGATCAAATTATCACACACCCAATCTGATTGTGTACACCCAATATAATTCTGTGTACACAATATCATCAATCTTACTATTTGTGAAAAAACTCAATATTGTTGCAGATAAATTAAAAAGTAAAACACATAACACATACAAATCAGAAAAATGAATGTTATGTTCACTACAGATTTCATTTTGCTATCAACATTCTCATAAAATGAATTTCCAAAATGATACCTGCAATATTTAGAAAGTTCAATATTATTTTTCAACCATCTCTGAACCACAAACAAAAAGCATATGTGGCCTTTATTTCTCAGTAATACTGAACCTCATTTTATGTATTTCATCACTGATAAAATTGCAAAAATTCCACCGTCTCTCCTTCTGTTAATCAATCAAGAGATTATTAAATTCTACACCCATCTGATATAATCTAGAAGCTATGGACTCTGGAACAGTGTGTGTTATACATTGGTAAAAATTTAGATGTGTACATTTATTACAACCTATATTCTGTGGATATTCACTGCTATGATTTTTTTCTCATAGCAGGGCTTTCACTGTGTCCCATAGATTCCTGCATGTTCTAGCATCATTATTTAATTGTAGAAACTGACTAATTTAATCTTCAGTTTTGTCTATGATCCATTGATTATTCCACAGAGTGTTACACAATTTTCATATTTTTGTGTTTTTTTGAAATTTCTTTTACTGTTGATCTCTAATTCAAGACATTATGGTCTGACAGTATACAGTGGATATTTCAGTTCTTTTGCAGTTACTTAATTATGCTCTATGAACTAGCATATTATCTATTTGGGAGAATAACCAATAAGCAGTTGAGAAAAAAAGTATTTTCTGATTGTTTGAAGTGCAATGTTAGGTACACATCTCTTAAATTCATTTATTGAAAAGTTTGGTGCAGTTCAAGTATTCAATTATTTATTTTTTTGACCAATTCATCTGTATATTTGTTACAAGGGTGTTGAGATCCTCTACTACTACTGGATTTGTGCTTATCTGGCTTTTCATATTAACTAATACTTGTTTTATATATTCTAATTGATAGAATTTGGTGCATAAATAACTATGAATGTCATCTCTTTCTCTTAATTGTTCCCTGTATTAGAATGCAGTGTGTCGCTTTATTTCTCATAGTCTTAGTTTGAGATGTAGTTTGTCAACAAATAAGATAGCCACTCCTGCTTTTATGTAGTTTCTCATCACATCGAGAAACATTTTCCATTCTTTTTCTTTTTGTTTATGGGCTTATTTTTGGATTAAATATTTATTTAATGCAGCATTTCATTGGATCTTGTTTCTTGATTCATTTTTCATTCTGTTCTATTGATTGGTGAATTGGTACCGTTAGCATTGGTTCTTATAAATCATAAGCATTGATATATACTTTGCATGCTGTTATTTGCTCTTTTGTTATTATCCCATACTGCCATTTAATTTTTCACCTCTCCTAATGGCGTCATTTTGCTAGGCCTCATGGAGATGCATTATTTTTGAGGATAATTTTAGAGGTTTTAGAAAGAAAGTTTGGTATTCATAAAATATCTCAGATGTTCTTTGCTGTGGAGGCATATTTCCCCTTTGAATTTGAAGAATAATTTTGCAGGACACATTAAGCTAGATTGGAGGTTGTTTTCTTTTTAGGGCTTCAGCTAATTCTCTCCATGCCCTCCTTGACTTAAGCGCTTGTGTTGAAAAGTCTGCTGTAATTCAAATGGATTTTTAATTTGTATGTGATTTGTCTCTTTTCTCTGTTTTAAGTATTTCATTCTTCTTTTTTATAAGTATATATTAGTATATATTTGCAATTGAAGATTGAATGATAGCATTTATTGTTGAGAATTGGTTCACATACATAAAACATCTCAACTCTTTTTCTTTTTCATCCCTTACCTCTACCCTTTCTCCCTATCCTTCCAAATCTTGGTCCCCTACTGTTTGAAAAAGCTCTACTTTCATCACTTTTTCCCCTTCAATTTTATTTCAAAAATATTTACTACAGTAAAAGGCATGTTGCTATTAATCCTCTTCCAAATACTCCTTTTTGCTTCACATTCATTTAAAATTCTTGCTTCTCTGTGAAACAATTCTGGCTGTCCTCTTTGGTAAGAAACCTTACAAGATGTAATTAAAATTTTCTGTGAATGTTATTGCTGGGTGACATGCAAAGGAGAAGCAGACTCTTAAAACCATTATTATGGAGTCTACATCCACAATATTCACAGTTCTGGCACCACAGGACTAATAATAACTAATAATAACTAATGATGTTATTGTCCCTTTGATTTCTCCATAAGTTCCAACAAAACTATAGCACTTGAGGCCTAGACATAGTCTCTGGACCTCCTTCTACCAGGATGGTCCCACTACAAATCAGGGTCCAAACACTGTATAGAGGTGGGCCAGAGAGCCCATTCCAAGTTCCATTCCCAGAATCACCACCCTATTTTCTCCCTAGATACAATCTGGAGTTTCTCCTTGTGTGATGTTCCCACAAGAGCCACCATTGCTTTTAAGAAGATCTAAGTTACTTTCAAAGAATAATTGATACACTATATTCTATTAAATATAATGATAGAGATGAAACTGAAGAAATATTGGAGAGTAAATAGGGTTCTTTTTGCATTTATATCAGTATTTCTTTTTTATAAATATTTTTATTAGAACATGCTTGCAGTTCATGCAGTTTCCAGTCATATTTAGAAGTACTTACATGTACATACCACAGCTTATTTCTTCTGTATAATACCTTCCTCCTGCATCATTCTCTTTTTTCAGCCCATTGTTTTATCATATTTTGATACACAATGATGTTGTCTTAGTTTAATTATGGTATTTATATTAATTGGTGTTATTATATTTCTATACATAGTATATATTTATTCTATTTAAATCCCATTGACAGTATAACACTTTCTTTCTATTTTTGTGGAAATGAGTTCAAAATCCATGGCCTTCACACTGCATTACATTCCAGGTATTTGTGAATTCTCCATTACTCACTTACTAAGTTTTTTCAGGTCGAATTCAAACTTTTAATCATTATGCCTCAAACTCCCAGAAAGCTATATTAAGAAGCATGCACCAGTATATTGGGCTGTGGGCACAATACTTTCAATGGGTCTAGAAAAATACATCAGAGTAGATAGGTGTGGTGGCACATGCTTACATTGCACTCTTGGAAAGCAGTGATAGGTGATTACATGTTCATTCTGAGCCTGGGTAACTTAATGAGATTCTTCCCTAAAATAACAAATTTAAAAGAGGTATTTCATTCACAAAAAAATAAAAGTAAAAGGTAAAAAAAATCATATATATAGCTGAGGGGACAATGAATGTGTTTTTGAAAGGTTACTATTACAGAACTAAATTGATAAATAAATAAAGAATTTGTGTTTACTTTTCTGATCAAAATTATATACTTTTCTCTGAGGAATATGAGATGAAATAAAGGAAGAAAAGTGGTTGAAAAGTTTTCCTCTTACCTGTGTCATTGGCAATCTCATTCTCTGGGCAGGGGGTGCAATCAAAACAACAGGCAGGTTTTCCCTCCTGAGGCGATTTCCTAAATCCAAGTCTGCAGCTTGCACTGCATATAGACCGGGGAGTCTGAAGACAATCAGATATTCATTAGTAACATCTCTAAATTCAACATGATCTTTCACAAATATAGTGAGAAACTTAATTTTTCTACATGCATAAAGTCAAATATTTTCTTGAATCCTATATTTATTTAAAGATAAAATAAATTATTGAATAAAATGTGGTTATGTAAATGAACCTTATTCCCATTCATCAGACACTAGAAAAATAAGAAAATGCTTTGCATGACAAGGTGCATTGTCAAATTTATACTTGTGACCATTTATAACCAAGGATATGGCACAAAATACACAAGATTTTGTTACTTTGTATCTAATAAAATGCATTAAATGCAAAATCCACTTACATCAACAATTCCTGCAGCCCATTCTATCATCTCCTCAGATACAGACAACTGTTGACCAAGTGGAGCATGAGGGGAAAACTCTCCAACTTTCACTCTATGTTGAAGGCCTTCTGGAAAGTTCCACAAGTTAAGAATATAATATTGTTCATCTACTTTTTCTTTCTTGTTCAGATTTACTTGTTTTTCACTGGGATTACTCAATTGGTGATATTTCAGGAAGGGGTGGAGCTGAAATGGACGCATAATTCTATGAGGAATTAGGTCCAAGTATAAGGAAACAAAACTAATTGGAGACAATCTCTAATTTTCTTCATTCCTTGTTTTACAGTTGAATTTAACACAGGCAACAAATAAAGTAGAATAAGTTAAATATTATGTTTATAAATTGTCACCTTCAAGAGAAGATAAATAAAATCTATGTACATTATATATGCTTTACATGAATGGTAAAGCATTCCACTTAGTTTTTTAAAGATGGTTCCCATAACATCTGTCTGTAAAATGAAGTTATTTATCCAAATTTCTTATAGAATACAAGGTAAAATTTACATAAAATATCTAATGAAGTATTTAACATAATTAGATGCATCTTTTCAAACTATAAATATAAAATTTTTATTTTTTTAGGGAAAACATTATACAGAGAGGATATTAACATCTTTTGAAATCAATGCCATGCTCTTGATTCATTTGCAGTTCAAACATTATCTCACCAATAAAATTAACACAGAATGTAGAATATTCTTGGAATTTTGTTGACTAGTTTTGAGTACTTAGGGAAATCCCTACAAAATGACCTTGATAACAGGGCCAGCCTTATATATATATATATATAAAAAAGACATTACCTGCCAGGCAGAGAACACCATATTGTCCTCAGTTCCCATTGGTTGCATTTGATCAATTTGAGAAAACATCTCCTGGAGGGCGTGGGCCAGCACATACACAGCATTGTAAATGTTGTAGCTCCCTTCACTCACAGCCATGTCAAAACGATTCTTAGGCAGCCATGCCAGAGAGGCATTAGGAGTACAGTCCTTCAGTGAACAGTTAGAGTCAGAGAATGAGCAATGGAAATTCTGAAACCAAAACATAGTGAGGTAAAAGTCTTCTGGGTTTTTGAAGGGGGTAGCTTCTTGGATGTACTTATTAAAACCAGAAATCTCTTCATGCTTGTGTGAAAAAATGAGACTCCCTTGGAATAAGTCAAGGATAAAATTCCTTCCGGCCAGATCAGCATGCCATTGTGAGTTTGTCACCCAGACTTTCCAAGTCACTAAATGCTGGCCTATTCGATAGTTTATATCATTTACACTGTCATTATCATAATAAATGATAATCACATTTACTAGTGATGTTTCTCTGCTCAGTAAATCATGCCGCTTTGAAGCCCAGATGTATGATACAATAACATTTGAGAACATTTTTACAAATGCCACACAGATTCCATTCCTATCCATCTCTCCCTTTACATCAGCAAGGAACTGAAAACCATTTTGACCTTCTGTGATAACCAGTCCCACCCAGGTCCAGTTGAAATGAAGCATCAAGCAAACCATGCCATGGGCCAATGATTTATCCTTTGGAGCCATTTGGTAGAGAGAAGGAAACTGGCCATTTTCACTAAATTCAAGATCAAAAGGGCCGAAGGTAAGCTTAAAGAAAAATAAAATTGGAATTTAAATGAGGAAAGTTCCCTTGAAGCACAATCTTATACTTCCATAAGGAAATATTCATTATTCTATCTAATCATTTCCCTTCATAAGAGTTCCACTTTAGAAAACAACTAAGTTCCGTAAATCTTTCATTTCCTGTCCTTTTCTGATTTTCAAAAAGAGAAACTGGGTAAACTACAAAATTCAATATGTTACATCTTGTCGTTGTACAAAATCCATGACACACAAACTGAATCTATGCATTCAAATCTTTAGAAACTGAAGATGAAACTGAATAAATATAACATATTTTTATCCCTGCTTATTTACTTGACCTCACCTGTGGAAATTTGTAGAGTTCCAGCAAATGTCCAATTTGAGAAATTAATGGTGACCCAGTTAGCAATGCTATGGACTTAGTATCTCTTCCACAGTTATAGTTAGGTGTCCCATTTTGTCCTGTGTACAACATCAGGATACTATTTAAGAATTTCCAATGACTGTAAAGTAAATTATGGTACTCATATCCTAGAGATATGTTGGGTAAAAGATGAGGATTCCTGTTGATCTCTTCAATAGCAAAGATGAAGGCTAGGACATTCTGGTAATTGCTGGGGATAAGGCTGGAAAAAGAGCAAATAATCCTGAGAGAGAAAACTCAAACATGATTTACTGCAGTTCAGACCAATACTACTTACTAAATTAATATGCTTTCTCCACCAATTCATATGATAAGTGACTTAACCCAAAAGTACTCACTTTAAATTGAAATCTGAATGTGTAGAAATGTTCATTTATATTCTGTATGGTTCTTTATAGAAGGGAGTATTACTCTGCTATTAAAAGTGATAAGACTGAGTCATTCATACTAAAATGGATGTACCTTGAGGACGTCCTCATGAGTGAAATAAACAGGTCAGAGATGTGTAAATGTTGTATATTTTCTCTGTTATGAGAAAATAAGGTTGTAAATGAGTTGTAGTATGTATAGTTGATATTGCAAAGTATAAAATATATAAAAAGAAAGAGAATGTAAGGGTAAATAGTGAGAGGAAAACGAGTGTGGTAATAATGAAGACAAAAGAAAGCAAAGATTGTGTATATAAGGGGTGGGGGTAGCAGGGCGGTGGGAAAGGGAAAAAATGAGAATCAAATGTCATATTCTGGTACAAAGTTTCAATGTGATGACGATGATGTGTATTCCTAATGTACCAATGAAGATTAAATTTTTAAAAAGTGATAAGATATTGTCATTCATGTAGAATAGCAAAAGCAATTCCAAGCAACAGGGACATAGTAGAGGGTATTATAACCCCAAATTTGAAACTACACTATAAAATCACTGTGATAAAAACTTCCTGGTACTGGCAAAATAACCAACCTGAGGATCAATGGCATAGATTAGAAGATGCAGAAACTACTCCAGGTACACCGAGTCACCTCACCTTTGACAAAGGAGCAGAAAATCCTCAATGGAGGGAAGATAGCCTCTATGACAAATGGTGCTGTAAAAACTTGGCCTTAACATGCCAAAGACTAAAGTTAGACCTATCACTGTATACCAAACTAAAATCAAAGTGGATAAGAGACCTAAATATTAAAACAGACACTCTAAACCTGCTGCAAAACAGGTTAGATAAAACTCTTGATGACATTGGCTTAGGGAAATACTTCTTGAACAAGACCTTTATAGCACAAAAAATGACAGAATAAATCAACAAATGGGATCTCGTTCTGTTAAAAATCTGCACAGCAAAGGAAACCACCAACAGAGTGAAAAGGTAACCAAAAATGTGGGAAAATATCTTTACCAGCTGTTCCTCAGACAAAGACCTACTATCTAGAATATATAAAGAGCTTTAAAATATCAGTCCACCTAAATTTAAAGACCTAATTCAAAAATAGGTCTCGGAAATAAACAGATAGTTTTCAGAGGAAGAAACAAGAGCAGCTAAGAAGGGTATGAAGAAATGTTCAACATCATTGGTCATTCGAGAGATGCAGATGAAAACAACATTGAGATTTCATCTCAATCCACATAGAATGGCTGCCATTTCAGAATCAGCTAATGGCAAATGTTGGCGAGGCTGTGGAGAAGAAGGAACCCTTCTCCACTTTTGGTGGGACTGTAGACACGTACAACCCCTGTGGAGATCAGTTTGAAGATTCCTCAAAAAGCTAGGATTGGAGGTCCCATTTGACCTGGCCATCGCCCTGATGGGTATATACACACAAGAACTAAAAGACTCATATCACAGTGACATATGTGCACCCATGTTTATAGAAGCCCAATTTGTGATTGCTACATCTTGGAAACAACACAGATGTCCATCAACTGGAGACTGGATAACTGGTTCTTCTACAACTGGTTCTTCTACAGAATGGAGTATTACTCTGCCATAAAAATGATAAGTTTGAATCATTTTACTTAAATATACATACCTTGAGGATATCCTCATAAGTGAAATGAATAGGGCATAGATAGGTACATATCGCATCTTTTCTCTGGTATGAGAAAATAAATATGTAAATAAGTCCTTGAATTGTATGTTACATATTGTGAAACAGACAATGCTCAATGTAAAATAGGGTGAAGGGGGAAAATGATGAGATTGTAACAAAAAAGTAAGGAAACAAATTTTATGTATATGGGGGGGCAGTAGTGTGAGTAGGGCTATGGGAAAAAATGAGAATTAAATTGTGTCTTATACTGTTACAAATCCCCATTATGGTGTGCAATCATGATGCATATATGTAATGTACCAATAAAGTTTTAAAAAAACTTGTTAGAAAGAAAAGAAACAAAGCTTATGAATACAGGGATGAGGTTGCAGGGATGGCAGAGGAAAAGGGAAAAATGAAAATCAAGATGTATCAGGTACAAAAGTTCTCAATGTTAAATGTGATCTTATTTTAGTATAAAATGTACCAATAAAATCAATTTTAAAAAACAGTTCCTGTTACAGATGTGATATTCACATGGAGTGAAATCCCAATATGAGGACAGAAATGCTGAACAAAGGGTGAAGATGTGTAGAATGTGACTGCATCATCAGGATGAACACGGTGCAGCAAAAGGCTGGCTCTGCCTCCACCCAAACTTGAGAAGCTCCTGTCACCTTTAGAGACTTGCAGAATGAGCATCTTGAAAAGGAAAAGACACTTGGAAGAGAAATAAAAGTTGTACAAGAGGGAGAATTCTTAGGATTCTAAGAGAGTTGACATTGTATAGACATCATCTTTTCTCACATTAAAAATATAAAAATAACATCAATAGAAACTTTAACAGCTGTAGTTCTGCTTATCCTAAATAGTCGCTGTGCCTACATTTTCAAGCATTTTATATGTTTACCAAGAAAATGACATGTTTTTGTTGTTATTGCCTGATATTTGATTTTGGATAAAATCTATCTGTAGTATTTATTCTCACACTCACACAAATTGACCCCAGGGAAAACCTGTAAATTAAATTCTCTACTCTGCTACATTCTACTCCAGAATATATATTTTTCAGTTATAGCCTGCTGTTAGCAATATGTATCTAATAAATATGACTTGCTCATTTAACTTCTGTCAGACTATTACTAAAGAAACATCATACTTCTCTGAGATAACATTGATTAAATGTAATCATGAACACTCCTCAGAATACTATCATGTATTTTCTTTTTAAAAAGTGAATTTTTTATTGGTACATTTTATATACATATCCTGATCACACTCAATGTTGAGAATTTGTACTATACAAAGTACAAATTAATTCTCAATTTTACCTATCCCCCTATACACTCTACAACTTCCCCACTCCTAGTATACTATGTTTTCTTTTTTAAAAAACATTATATTTTTTTTCTTTCCCCACATTACTTACCTGTATCCCTATCTCTATGTATTTTCTTTTTGGTAATTTTCCTCTGAATCCTACTTTTCCTCCTCATCATCAATATGAACTTTATTTTTTTCATCTCTATATTGATATTAAAATGTTATAATTTGTAAGATCACTGTATTTCTTTGTCAAAGAAATTGTGGCATTTATCTGTCCTTATTGAATTTTAACTCCAAATAAAATTTCATGGCCTGTATATATCACCATTTATGCAGTTGGCTGATGTTGAAGCTATTTGTACTTTATAGCTATTATGAAAAATGCTGCTTTAAACATTTATGAGTTAGTTTTTGTGTGAGCATGATTGTTATTTCTATTGGTTATAAACCTACAATGAGATCATATGTTAATTCTATCTTCAATTTTTGGTGGCAACATTCAGGCTTCTGCCCAAGCTGTTTCATCATTTTACATGCACTCAACAAGGTATAAGAATTTCAGTTAATTCAATTCCTTTCCAACATGTGTTATTCTTTGTGTTTCTAACTCTGCTCAATTAGCGGTATCAAGTGGTATTTCCTGTGGTTTTGATTTGGATTTCCATGATGGATAATGATGTTGAACATCTTTTCATTGAAAAGTTTCCATTCTCCTTCACTCCATGAAATCCCTCTCTTTCTCATCATTTATACAGCTCTATTTTCATCTTATCATTTTTTCTCGTTTTTATATTTTTCCTTCCTTTTAACTTCCCCTCTTCCAAAATGTTCAAAAGGACAAGGAATATTTTGTCTTTAACATTTTTAAAATTTAATTTGATATCTCTAATCTTTCACAAAAGAGTATACTAATTTTTTCATTTTCCTATATTTCAAATTTTTTTCAAGTGAAAGTGTTCACATTGCTGTAGTTTTGTCATCGAATTTCACAGCTTGTGCAGCATTCAAAAGATAAAGTTATGTGTGATTTTTTAGTAATGAAGATGTGCTCTTTATTCTCTTATGATTGCTTTATTTTAAACCTTCTGATTACTTTTTTATAATTGAGTTTATAATTATATTTTACATATATATTATGATGACATTCAACAGTAAAAATTTTTACATGTGCATGACACATCTTAATTTTCATTTTTCTCTTTCCTTTGCCCACTCTATCAACCCCAAACCCCTATATTAAAAAAGGACATGTCCATTTTTGTTTTTACTGTCAGAGTTTTTCCTATCCTTTCTGTATTTTCCATTACCACCCCTTAACCTTTTATCTTTAGACATTTTCTTCCTAGTTTGCAATATCTATCATATTTTCTGATTATCTCTAAGTAAATTCTTGGGTTTATTTTTCATTTATTAACATATAATAGCTTTTGTTATCCTCCTATATCCTTTTTACTTTGAAAAGTGCTATGCAGTATACTGATAATTATCAGATATTATAGTAATAAATAACACCTGCAAAACTAAACATATTTTCACATCTCATCTGTTTAGAATTTAATTTTTCAACTTTCATCTATTTTTACATCATTTACCCATTTCTTCAGAATGTTCCTGCATTTTGCATCCTTCTGTCATATTTACGTTTAAAAATTTTTCTATTCCTGTGGATTTGCCTTCTTTGTGTGGGGGATGAATACTGATTTGTTTCATTGCAAATTAAAATTGAATTTCAATTTTCTATCATCCAATATGACCCATACATTAAAGTTTAAAAATTTACACATTCATTTGGAAACTTCTCATTTTGGAGAGTTTTTTCTGATAACATTTATTGTAGATTTTTATTTCTATCAATACTTCATAAGTATTATTTTCATGTTGATCTGTTTTAATATTGAGCAGAAAGTATTAAAATCAATTATTATTAGATTTTTATGTCTCTGGGAATATTAAAAGTTGTAGATTGCCTCAGATGTGGCAGTGCTTCTTGTGCCATTGAGATGTGAAGTGAATTCAGAGCCTGTATTTAGTCTTAGTGCCCTCAGAACTTACTAATGGCTGCTTCTGTAATGTCAGCTCACATGGTACTGATTGTCTTTATTTCCTATTCCATGACTTGAAGTTAATCTGAGAATATCTAATTCTTTTCCAAGAACTTGTAACCCAAAGCAAATATTTAAATGAATAAATGGAAATAGAAAAAAAGAAAATTATCTCAAAACCCTTTTAAATATGACCTTCAAAAATCCTAAATAAAAACTAACTGAAAATCAGCGGAGAAAAATTTGTACTATTGGAAGCGAAACTTTAAATTATACCTAGGTAGTATGGATTTGAAGGGAAAGAAAACCACTGAAATCATATTAAGATTTTCATCTAGTATTAGAGAATCAATTAAACCCATTCTGCAATGTGATCTTATAACAAGTTTCTTAATAAATATTTCCTTCAATATTTTATGTTGATCAGCCCTCATTTCCTATTAAATGCATTAATGAGGAGAAAATATATTTCTTTTGCAATGTCTCTAATGTATTTAAAACCTAATCTCTGTCCACATTCATCAGTGTGGAAATGTACATGCAGTGAAGAATATGTTAATGGACCTAATTTAATGATTGCAAAATGTGAATAAATTCAGCACTTTACTTTTTATTTCATAAAACCACACAGATTATGAACACTAGATAAAGAAGTTTTCTTTAATAAAATGGAATTTCTAGCTCTGTTTCTGTTATTCAGTCATAAAGAACAATAAATTGAATGGACATACCTTGAGGACATCCTCCTAAGGGAAATAAATAGGTCACAGATGTGTAAATATCATATCTTTTCTCTGGTATGAGAAAATGAAGATGTAAATGAGTTCTAGAAAGTATGTTATACATGGTGAAATAGGAAATACTCAAAGCAAAATTGGGTGAAAGGGAAAAACAAGGAGACTATAATATAAAAGAAAGCAAACAAAGTTTATATATATGAGGGGGATAGGGTGGATAAGGGTATGGGGAAAAATGAGAATTAAATTGTGTCATATACTGGTACAAATTACTAATGTTGAGGGCAGTCATATTGTGTATATGTTATGTACCAATAAAAATTTCAATTAAATAAAAAATAATAAATTATAGACATTAATGCTTAAATGAATGCAGCTTATGGACAGATGCATAAGTGAAATAAATAAGACAAATGTGTAAATATACTGTTTCTCTAGTTTAGGAAACTAATTGTGTAAATGAGGTAAAAAATATATGATAAGTATTTTGAAATAGGAAGAAATGCTCAAAGGGAAAAGGAAATTGAGTGAGAGCAGGGGAAAACAAAGAAGTGAAAGAAAAAAATTGATGATAGAAACAAAAAACAGAAAAAAATGAAACAAAGCTTATATGTGTGGGTGTGAATGTTGTAGGGAGGGAAAAGTAATGGAAAAAAAAATGAGTCAAGACACTGGTCCAAGGATTTTGCTCAGTGGTTCCAGCGTTTGCCCGGCAAGTGCAAGTTCCCACATTCAATCCCAGTAACCATATGCCGCAATTCTGGGCGTGGTGGCTCACCCCTGTATCCCCAGCACTCAAGAGGCAGAGGTAAAATGAAGATGTAAATGAGTCCTAGCATTGTATGTTATATATTGTGAAATAGAAAATGCTCAATGTAAAATAAGGTGAAAGGGGACAATGCTGAGATTGTAACAAGAAAGTAAGGAAACAAATTTTATGTATATGGGGGGGTGGTAGGGTGGGTAGGGCTATGGGAAAAAATGAGAATTAGGTTGTGTCTTATACTGGTACAAATCCCCATTATGGAGTGCAATCATGATGTGTATATTTAATGTACCAATAAAGATTAAAAAAAAAAAGAGGCAGAGGTAGGAGGGTTGTTGTTAGTTTAAGGCTTGCTTGTGCTGCATACGGAGCTCATGGCCAGACTGAACTACAAAGCAAGACACTGTCAAAAATAAATAAATAAATAAATAAATAAATAAATAAATAAATAAATAAAAGACACATCATGTAGAGGTAGAAATTCTCAACGATGAATGCGATTATAATGTATGCCTAAAGTGTACAGATAAATAAAAGGTAAATACACAGTTTATAACTTAAAACCTTTAGTGAAATTAAAGAAAAAATGTTGTAGCCAAAACACTGACCTTCCTTAAACCCATAAGAAGCAGCTCACCATGAATGTGATATGAACACCATGAGCCGCGCTGTGCACTGCAGCCACTCACTCATCTACAAATTTCACATTATCAACAGAAACCGCACTGCGCATGCGTTCCAATCTCCTTTGGAGGCTGTGTGATTATAGTTACAGAAGCTGTGTGTCGCGAGCTTGTCCGTAACACAGAGTCCTCGCAAATACTGTTTGCTTGCATATGAAATGGATACCGTTGCTCTAGAATTCCTGATCCATAAAATTAATATGCAGTCAGACATGAAAGAAAAAGGTTCGAAGTGCCAGTGCTAATATCTCACACAGTAAATGATTCAAGTGTGAAACTTTAAAAATTCTAAAAATGACTCATGATTCATAAAATGCACAACACTTTACTAAAGACTAAATATCTATACGTTGTCAAGACTTTTCAAACTAAGATCACTAATATCAAGTCTTATGGGAAATGTGTCTATTATATAAATAGAGCAAAATCTTTTTGACTGGACACACCTAAATACAGTGGTTTTTAAGTGTAAAAATTCTAGGAATTTATTGAAAGTAATTCAGAATTAGATGTTAAAAATTCAGAAAAAAGTATGAATAAATATGCACAGTATTTTTAAAGTCTTTAAATTTTGGAATTCAGTGCAACAAATCAGAATAAAAAGAAATGATATGTATAATCTTTCTGTTTATTTTTACACATATATAAAAATGTATATTCCTCATATCAGATAGTTGCTATGGGCAATCAGTAAATATTAAAGTTACATTGTTGGTGGTAACTATAAGCTTGTGTGAAAGATAAAATTACTTAGTACAATCATATTTAACACAAAAAATCTAAATTTCTGAATATTTTCTGAAGGTAACAAATATATTAAAATACATACAAAGTCTAGTGACGCACACTTGCAATTGCAGCACTGTAAATATTTGAGGAAGAAAGTGGACATGTTTTAGTCCTGATTTGATAACTTAATAACATAAAAATGCTGCCTCAACATTTTAAACCGTAACAATTATTAAAGGGCTGAAAATTTATCTCAGTGGGAAAGTTCCTGTGTTCAAAACTCATACCACAAAAAATATTAGAATTAACATGGGTATGTGTGTAAATTTACATCGTGAGATGAAACTACTTTCTTTACATACAAGTTCATATCCACTTTTATACTTTATATAATATATGTGAAAATGATTCATTCAAGTAAAATATCTTAAAATATTTTAAACAAATATTTGTTATCCTTAATATATAAAAACTTATGATCATTAGAAAGTCTATAATACAATTGGAAAAGGGTAAAGGGCAGAACATTACAAGAAAAGTAGTGTCGCATTTGTTGTAAACAAGAAAATAATAATAATGTTATATTCTGTTACGTGACTCTTGGAAGTATTTATCGTTGTATTTCTGAAGGTTCTTTGACAATATGCACAAAATATCTTTTAATTGTGGATAGCTTAGAAACCAGCCATTGAGCTTGTCAGAATTCACTTGCCTTAATCAAAATACCTATGTCTATCTGCAATGATGTACATCCATGAAGACCTATTCTCACCCTTATACAAATTAGAAAGCAATTTGAAAATTAATTCCTCAAATTATGTAATTACAACATTAATTAGAACATAAAAATATGGTTAAAATTCAGTTTATTTTATAAGATATAATATTAGATATGCTTATGAATTATCATGATGATATTGACGTTCACACAAGCACATATATCAACTTTTTTTATGTAAAATATGCACAAGGATAGAGTTAGAATAACTCTACTATCTGTCTATCTATCTATCTATATGTATATATAATTTCCAGGATATTATGAAAAATAATTTACAATTATTGTGGCTATTGCATATATGCATATATGGGACATATACTCATTTATAATATTTTAATTCTATTTAACAATATAATATACCTGTATAGACATACACATATTTTTATATTTTCCAAAGTTCTTCCTATTTGTTTTGATTTTAGGAAATCTTGAAGCATTTTCAGGCACACATTGAGATTCCTACTTAAGGAATAAGATTAACTGGAAGGATGTTATTTCCAGTCATAGACATAGTTATAAATTTGGTCAGGGAAAAGACTGACAGGCACAGTTATGGCTGAACATGGATAGAAAATGGGGAAAAAGCAGCAGCTGGCCTCTCCCTAAGAAGATAAATGGATTCTTCTCCACTCCTTTGAACTATCTATTCATTTTGATCAAATTTGGAATCTGACCAGCTCCTTATCCCTTACAGTCCCCAATTTAGGTCCATTCACATCCTCTAGAACCCTATCAGTTGGGTTCAGCCTGGTCCTCATGACCATTGTTGTCTCTGAGGACTTTTTCATCCTGACCTCCATGCAGCTCCTTGGCTGCAAACCGTCCTTAGCACAGGCAAGATTCAGCATCGACCTCAGCTCTTCTATAACTCACTGTAGTGGTCAGGATACTGATGAGTCTTCCTTGATTTGATAAAAGCTTTCATATTTTTTCCAGTAAGTTTGATAAATTTTACTTTAACAAGTAACCAGAAATACAGGCCAGGCATCTCTAACTCATCTAATAATTTTCCAGTTCAGGCACTAACTATGAGAAACAATAAACAGCAAACACGAACATCAAATAAACTAACAACATCAAACAGATTTTGGATAACTATTTTGGGAAATACTAGCTGTGTTGACATATGATTGCATTTACAGATAATTAGGAGTTTCAAGCCAGATTTCTTTACTGTAAAAGTATTTGACAATATTAGAAAAATAATAAAAAGCTGCTTAAGAAACATAAACATCTTAAATTATCTAAGGATAAAAATATTGGTAAACAACTTACATATGGTAGTGAATATGACATAGGTAAAAACACCCACAAAGGCCAGAAGTTGCCCTCATTCTTAACCATGCATCTCTACTTCCAAGCATGGACAACTAGTAAAGATAATGCATGTGACTATGACATCTGACACAAGACACAGACATCATTCTAGTGACAAATCACCTTATGCACAGGAGAACACGTCATCACAGTCCTCTGACTGTGCATAATGGATTTGTTAATGACAACACTGGCTACATATCTGACATAGAGATGTTTAAAAGTGGAGAAAATGCATCTGAATAAGAATCAAGTTAGATAATGAAATTTCACAGTATGTTGACACTTATTACTGACTTATTTCAGATCTAGCTATCCAGGGTCATTAAAATAAAATAATGACATATAATATTTGAAAATGTAACAATATCTACAGCAACCTCTATATAAGCAGATGAGGCATACATAGCAGAGAGGGGATATTGGACATTTTTCAAATCATGTAGAAATAGTATCAGACCCATTTCTATAGAAAAAGAATATTTACTTCAGTCTTATAGCATTACATCCAATCTAGGGATCAAATAGAGTGTATTAGAGATCTGTTAATGGCTCCTTCTGACAAGTCAGGTATAATGAAGAGGACATATAGCACAGTAAGGTAGAAGATTATGTCCCCCTCATGATCTAATATTTTAGAAAGAGAAGCTTAAATATTAAAAATACAAATATTCTATCTTTACACAGTGCAAAAGGAAGTAGAATAAAAAAGAAATTATGAACAGAATTCAGTGAGTGAGCAGAGAAATGATATAGTAGGGATTCAGAATGTATTGATCTATCTCTTCACAATTCCTAGGCATATTATAGATTCTGAAGTCGAGATGTATTTTAAAAAGAACTTACTCTACAATATAGAAGTCCTCACTTGGATGGATTTGTGATATACCTGTGAAGTAAATACAGGTGTATAGGTAGAAGAAACCCCCAATGACCACATCTCCATCCTTATACACACTGGTGCTCCTGCCTTGAAGACAGTCATCACTAGACAAGTGGCACACAGTAAGAGGAAGCTGCAAAATGAGAAAGAGAATGATCAAAAGGGACATTTTACAAGACCAACAGATGCTGAAGTCTGAAGAAAGATGGGATCTGCAGTGTCAGGTAGTTGAACAAGTATCCTGTGTATGTGTTTATGTAGGTAGGGAAGTAGATGCATATGAATGAATGTGTGAGATCTTGACTTCTTTCACCCAAGGCTTCTTTATGTCCTTGGAGAAATTTTCCACCATTTCCCCTGAAGCTCTGCAAATGAGGCCTGCCATCCCTGAGAGAAACACAAGTTGGAAAATGGAGATCAGCTGCTACACCTCCAGGCACAATTATTTCTATATAATCACTTATGCCAAGTTCGAAGCAGTATTCTCTTCCTGCTTGGATTTTTGTCCCAAGCCTCTACCATTAGGCTGTTTTCATAGAAGCCTTTTGGAATGATGCAAATGGATTGTATCAGGGGATTCACTATTCATTGTTTTTTAAATGACCAAGAGACCTAAACTGAGTTAGGGAAGACTTAAGCACTATGTCCCCAAAGGCTCATGAGAAGAAGTTATAATCTCATTCATCTAGGAACCAATACAACTACAGAACACCCCTTGCTGTCTATTCTTGTCTGAGTCATGTGTATAATTAAAACCAAATACTCCTTTCTACGTGTTCTCCCCATCCCCTAAAAAGGCAGTCATTACACTATATCCAGAAATTCCAAAATAGTTACTCAGAGTTAACAAAGTCACATGTAGCATTTCTTAACTCTAAATTTTGACTTTCTCCCTACTTTTTATTATTTCCCAACATGTTAACCCCATGGCTTAATATATTGTCATAAACTGCTTTTACAACGTCACAGCACTTTACATTATTAATTCATTTACTACAACGTGTGGACTTGTTCACCATAAAGCAAACCAACAAAGCTGGAAATTTTTCTATATTATTCACTATCAATTTTTTTTCTTTTAGTTTAAGAGCCACACTTTTGAGTATCCAGCACTGAATTCCACGAATTTTACAAAGAAGGAGAAGTTCTTATTTACAGTTTTATAATGGTTGAGTGGGTAGCATTTTGCAGTTGTCAAATTTCAAATAATATTCAGCCCAAGTTGTGAATCCTAATGGAAACATGAGATTTATTAGAATGTTAGTAAAACAGAGTTATAAATTTGATATGCAATAATGGTTGAAATGGCGAAGCAAATGAGAGTATATGTGGACATTAGTTACTAGAAATTAAAATATTATGGTATAAAAACTACATATGAATGAAAAATTATGACCCAGTTTGCTATACTTTGCTCAATATCACAGTGGTGGATTAGAAATTTCCCTAGTTCTAATAAAGTTGTACCATAAGTGCAAAATGCATAAGTCTCAGATCTTTCCTATAAAAATGAATCCTTAACATCACAACAGTGATCTTAATATTAAATACTTATTAATATATTACTGCATACAGCCTTCCAGCAGAAGTTCAAGATAAAATTAAGATTTTAAGTTGAAGGAATTTCAGGAATATTCTCTTGGATATTGGAAGATATACCCACTGGACACACATACACACATACACTCATATGCACACACACAGTAAGAGCATGTCTGAGATTACTATAAAAATCAGTGGCCTATTGTACTAAAAATAATCTCCTCTAGTTTGACACTAGATTATTTTTGTAAATTCATTTGTGCCTCCTTAAAAGTTATGGCAAACCCAGTACCTGTGCATACCACCTTATCTAAATGAAAGAATTCACAGGTATGCTATGGTTAACATCAACAGACCCTATTTACAACATAAAAGGTGCGTGTGTAACTGTAGAATGATGCCACATCCTGATGGTGCTAGACTCGAGAGCATCCCAAGTAACCCGATAGATTGGAAATGATTTGTTGTCACATTTTTTGTTAATGCATGCTGACTGTACATGCAATTTACTGTCATCTTGAGAAGAGGATGCATGGAAATAGTACAGCTGCTTTTATAATCACTTTTCCATGCATCCCCTCTCCACAAACACTATCTTCCTCTTTTTCACACTTTTTCACATTATTAACATAAAGTTTGCATTCATTTTGTTATAAGGTCCCAGTACAAGACATGACTTTATTCTGTGTGTGTCACCTTTCCCTTCCCCTCTCCTTTCACCCACGCTCTTTTTAAAACCATCCCATTTTCAAAGGACCTATTCTTTATCTCCTGCTATCCTTATTTTAGTATAATCCTTGTTAGTACTTTGTCTTACTCAAATAAGAGATACCGCATAGCATATAAACTAGTGTGTCTTGTTAATGTTACTAAATATATTTCTCAGGGGCATTCATTTTCCCACACACATCTCAAGTTTGTCTTTTGTAATATAATTATTATCATTTTTACTTTATTGGTACAATTTAAATTTGCACAAAGATTACATTCATCATAAGGAATTTATATCTCTATGTGATGTATCTTGATTCCTTTTTCCCATTTCCCTCCCTTCCATTCAACCACTTTTCCTTTCCTTATTTACAATAGCCCTGTTTTTTTTTACCTCATTATTCTCTTTTTTGTTCTTTACTTTCCCATTCCTACCACTCTTTTACCCATTATTTTTAAAAGATTTTTCATTTCAAATTTTCTATTACACATTTGGCGCCTATTTACATTCTCATTTTCTTACAAAAGAAGGAAAACGCAATATTTACAAATGCAACTATGATTTATTTCACTTGAGAATATAGCCTCAATTTTATCATTCTTTATGGTTAATACTCAATTTTATTTAAAAAAATATGCCACATCTTCTTTATATAGTCTCATTGATGAGCATTATGACTGTATCTGAGACTTAGTTACTACAAAATGAACATAGGGCACTTATGTCACAGTGATATGGCACTTCTGAATTTTTCATTTTAATATACCAAATAGTGAATGGCAGAGTCAAATGAGACATTTAATTCTAGTTTTAGAGAAATGTCAACACTGATTTCATGAGCGTGGGCACCAGTCTACATTTCCAGCAACAGTGGAGGATTCCTTTTTCCTCACAGCTCCACCAGCATTTGTTGTTCGTTAATTTTTTTGGCAGCAGCTATTCTTTCTAAAGTAAGACAAAAGTCAGTGTCGCTTTCATTTGCATCTTTGGTTTGATCAGTGATATTCAACATTCTTTTCATACATTTCTTTGCTGCTTTAATTCTTCACCTGAAAATTGTATGTTCAGAATAGATACTCATTTTGAATTTTGTCTTAAAATTTGGGGATATGAGCTTTTAAGTTATTTGTATATTCTAGAAAGTATATCTTTTTCTGATAGTTGATAGGTATTCGTCATTATTTATTTTTATTTAGCAATTTTTCTTGATAATAATACCTCACAATACTCCATACTTTTGTAGAAAGCAGCATGTCAAGAAAGGCTGTGGCACATACTGATGATTGATACTTGCAGGGGCTGAAAAGTTCCTACGCATGCTGTCAAAGAAATGTCTGTAGAAATATAACAGATTTTGATATATAACAAAAATTTAATTCTAATTAACATAAGTTCACCTTGATTAGGTCTTCAAAACTCAGTAGAAAATTATAATAAAAAGAAATGTAAAGTTAAGACCGCAGTTTTTTTAAAAAGCTAATTATAAGAAGGGGTTCCAAATGCTGATATGTTCTATTTGTTTACAACTAAGGCAGTGGCTTAGCACTACTATATATAATTATAAAAATCTATGTTAAAATGTATAAGAGCCTGATATTATTGTGGTTCTATTTACCAAGCTCCAACATGATCGGCTCTGCCAAGTTTTTTTCCATTAGGAGATGGATTTGGCTAATTTTCCAAGGGAAGTAGATAATCATTACCCTAAAAATAGATTGCTTAATTTCATTATCTAAACTATTTTCATTGTCCTGAGAGTGTTATGGGTGCAGCCCATCAAGGGTGCACATATGCTGATGGTTCAAGTCCTGTCAGAGATGGACGTTATGGATCCATTCAAAGATCTACAGACACATTTTTGACTCACTCAGTGTTTTGATCTGTAGGCAATACTCTGAGCCTAGTAAGACTTTCCTGATAATTCTCTATTTTCTCTGATATTAAATATGGAAAAAAATTGTGCAGCAGATAGTGACTAACATCAACCTAATAGTGAAGAATTTTTGATATTTTTATCTGTCTTTGAAATCATCTTCACCTTAGATAATATGATTGTTTTATAGGCTATATGCATTCTCATGCTGGCCTCCCTGACCCATTTGCATTAGGCAATTCACTAATAGAAAAGTTAGCTACTCCAGCTTGAACTCAATATCTTTTTCCACATGGACTTCCTGTTCAATCATATTCTCACTATCATCAAAATACTGTTCTATATCAAAAACTTATTTTAACCCACAAGCAGACTTGAGTGATTGTCAAATAGTGTTCAGAATACATAAACATTTTCCTGTTCCATCCACAGGTTTCAATCCTTGTGGCCTTGACAGGCTGGCAGAATGGATAAAGAAATAAGAACCTACAATATGTTGCATACAAGAAACACATCTAATTTCAAAAGAAAGTCATAGTCTGAAAGTAAACAGATGGATAATAATTCTCCATGCAACAGGAAACTGCAAAGGGACAGGAGTGGCAATCTTAATTGCAGACAAAATAGATTTCAAGCCAAAACTGATAAGGAGAGACAAAGAGGGTCATTATCTTCTTATACAAGGAACAATCCAAAAGAAAAATATAACAACATTAAACATTTATGCACCAAGTTCTAATGCACCCAATTATATAAAAAATAACAAATATGAAGAGCAAGATAAGCACTGATACAATAATACTAAAGCATCTCAATATCCCACTGTCACAAACAGACAGATCAACTGAACAGAAAATCAAAAAGGAAATATTGAACTAAACCAAACTCTTTAATAAATGGACTTAATACATCCAATAGAGTATATAACTTCAGAAAGTCAGAATTTTAATTCTTCTCAGCTATTCATAGATCATTCTCAAAAACTGACCATGCATTAGTTCATAAAACAGGTTTAATTGAATGCAAAGGAATTGAAGTTGTTCCCTATATACTGTCAGACCACATTGCCTTGAATTTGGAGCTGAATAACAAAAGAAATTACAGGATCCTCACAAACATGGAAATTGAACAACACTCTGCTGCACAACAAATGGGTCACAGAAGAAATTAAACAGTTTTTACAATTAAATGGTAATCCCAATACAACATATAGGAATTTATGGAACAGAATGAAAGCAGTTTTACAAGAAAAATTCATATCAGTGAAAGCCTACACCCGGAAATCAGAGCAAGCTCAAATAAACAATCTAAAGCTGAACCCCAAGCAACTAGAAAAAGAAGGGCAAGACAAAGACAAAGCTCATACTAGGGAAGCAATTATGAAGATCAGGGAATAAATTAATGCAATGGAGACTAAGAGAATGGTACAAAAAAAATCAATGAATTGAAGAGTTGGTTCTTCAAAAGGATAAACAAAATTGACAGACTCTTAGCCATCTTTATCAAACAAAGGAAAGAAAAAGATCAAATCCGTGTTATTAAGAATGGAAAGGGAGGGGCCAGGGATTCAGCTCAATGGTTCTGGCACCTGCCTTGCAAGTGCAAAGGCCTGGGTTCCATCTTTGTTAACCGCATACAACATTAAGAATAGAGACTCACGCCCACTAGCAATCAAAACCACATAACACAGTGCTGGGTGTGGTGCCTCATGCCTGTAATCCCAGCACTGGGTAGGCAGAGGCAGGAGGATTGCTGTGAGTTCAAGGCTGACCTCAGTGCCAGCCTGAACTACAAAAAGTGAGAATCTGTTGCAATAAATAAATAAACAAATAAATAAAGGAATGGAAAGGGAGAAATAACCAGGAATCCAGTGGAAGTCCAAAAGATAATAAACACCTAATTTGAAAATTTGTACTTCAGGGCTGGGGAGTTAGCTCAGTGGTTCTGGCGTCTGTCTTACAAGCGCAAGAGCCTGGGTTCGATTCCCCGGTTACCACATACCATACTGGGTGTGGAGACTCACGCCCAGCAGCAACCAGTACCACATACCACAGTGCTGGGCGTGGTAGCTCACGCCTATAATCCCAGCACTTGGGAGGTAGAAGCAGGAGGATTGCTGTGATGGGAGTTTGAGGCTGAGCTCAGGGCCAGCCTGAACTACAAACCTAGACCCTGTCTCAAAAAACCTAAAAAAAAAAAAAAAAAGAAAAAAAGAAAATTTGTATTTCAATAAAATGGAAAACATAGAAGAAATTGACACATTTATTAGATATATCTTATCTTCCAAAGTTGAATGAAAAAGAAATAGAAAAGTTAAACACCCCACTCCATGAAATCTAATAAACTACCAACAAAGAACATCCCATGCCCCGATGGCTTTCCTGCTGAATTCTGTAAAACTTTTAAAGAAGATTAAATGCTGCTTATTATCAAACTCTTTAATGAAATTGAAAGAGAAGCAGTACTCCCAAAACCATTTCTGGAAGGAGCCATTACCTGGATCCCAAAAGCAGAGAAAAATCCAAACAAAAGAGAGAATTACAGTAGCATCTCATTAATCAACATTGATTCAAAAATCCTCAGAAAGATACTGGAAAATACAAAACAGAGAATCATGAAGAAGATCATACACCCTGACCAAGTTGGATTCATCCCAGGAACGTAAGGATGGTTCAACACATGTAAATCAATACATGTAATACACTATATTAACAGACTGAAGGACCAAATCCATATGGTTATCTCAACTGAAGCAGAAAAAGCATTTGGCAAAACACAACACACATTCACAATCAAGACCCTACAGAAAAATCAGAATAGATGCTCTATCTAAAACTAATAAAAGCTATCTATGAGAACCTAACAGCCAGCATCATGCTCAATGGTCAAATACTCAAACCTTTCACACTAAGATCAGGAACAAGACAAGGATGTCTGCTTTCACCTCTCCTGTTCAATATAGTGCTGGCAACATTAGCCATAGCAATTAGGCAAGACAAAGAAATAAAGAAATATAAAGAGGAAAGGAAGAAGTTGCTGATGACATGACACTTTACAGGAGGATCCTAAAGCTCAACCATGGGCCAGGGTGTTAGATCAGTGTTTCTGGTGCCTGTCTTGCAAGTGGAAGGACCGAGGTTCAATTCCCTGGTAACCACATACAATACTAGGTGTGGAGACTCACAACCAGCAGCAATAAATACCACATACCACAGTGCCAGGAGTGGTGGCTCATGCCTGTAATCCCAGCACTCTGGGGGCCGAGGCAGGAGGATTGCTGAGAGGTGAGTTTGAGGCTGAGCTGAGGGCCAGACTGAACTAGAAAGCAAGACCCTGTCTCAAAAAACCAAAACCAAAACAAAAACAAAAACAAAACCTCAATCCAAAAAATGCTAGATTTAATCGCCAAATTTAGTACTGTAGCTGGATACAAGGTCAGTGCTCAAAAATCAGCAGCATTGTATACACAAACAACAGATTGACTCAGAGAGAATTGGGGAGTCAATTCCTTTCAAAACTGCATCAAAGAAAAATATCTAGGAATCAGTCTAACAAAGGAGGTAAAAACTTCTACTCTGAAAACTATACACTCTGAAAAAGGAGATAGGAGAAGATAAAATAAAATGGAAACATATCCCTTGACCCTGGATAGGAAAAATCAGTATCATAAAAATGACTGGGCTCTCAAAACTACTATACAGATTCAACGCAATCCAAATTGAAATCCCAACAGCATATTTCACAGTTCTGGAGAAAAAAAATAAAAAAATTCATCTGGAACCATAAAAGACGTAGAATAGCAAAAGCAATTCTGAGCAACAGGAACATGGTGTGGGATATTACAATCCCGTACTTGAGCTATACTACAAAGCCACTGTGATAAAAATTGCATCATACTGGGAAAAAAAGACCAGAGGATAAGCACAGTAGATTAGAATATCCAAAAACAACTCGAGATACACTAAATCACCTCATACTGACAAAGAAGCCAACAACCATAAATGGAGGAAAGATAGTCTCTTTAACAAATGGTGCTAGGAAAAATTGGCTTTAAACTGTGAAAGACTAAAGCTAGACCTATCTCTTTCACCATGTATCAAGCTAAAATAAAAATGGATTAGAGACTTAAATATTAAAACAGAAATAATAAATCAGCTGCAAAACAGATTAGGTAGAAATATTGAAGACAATGAAGTAGGGAAAGAACAAAAATTCTACTGCATGAAAACTGGAAGAAGAAATCAACCAATGGAAACTCATCTTATTGAAAAGCACCTTCACAGCAAAGGAAACCACCAACAGATCAAAAAGACATCCAACCATAAGGGAAACTATTTTTACAAGCTGTCTCTCAGACAGAACTACTATCTAGAATATATAAGTAGCTTTAAAAAATCAGTGCACCTAAACTAAAAGACTCAGTTCAAAAATTGGCATTTGAAGTAAACAGACACTTTTCAAAGGAAGAAATAAAAGCAGTTAAGAAGCATATGAAGAAATGTTCAACATCGCTGATCATTCAAAAGTGGAAAATGAAAACAGCACCGAGATTACATCTCAGTCCACAAAGAATGTTGTTATTTCAAAATAACTTTCAGTAAATGCTGGTGAGGTTGTTAGGAAAAAGGAGCTTTTCTCCACTATTGATGGAAATATACACTGGTACAACTACTGTGGAAATAAGTGTGCAGATTCCTCAAAAATCTTGGATTGGACATCCAATTTGACGCTGTTATTCCTCTGCTAGGGATATACATGAAAGAATTAATTGATTCCTGGGAAGAGTGCCCAGGGACTGAGGTTAGCAGTGGGCGGCTCGGAAAATAGCAACTGTGGCACCGAATCGGCAATGGGGTTGGAGCTTACTGGCCTCCAGGCCCATGCTGGAAAAGCGCCCAGGGACTGAGGTTAGCAGTGGGCGGCTCAGGAAATGGCGACTGTGTCATCGAAACTGTTCCAGAGTTGGAGCTTACTGTTCTCCAGGCCCGCGCCAGGAGAGCACCCAGGGACTGAGTTCAGCAGCGGGAGGCTCGGGAAACAGCAACTGAAAGCCTGAATCTGCGCCAGGGTTGGAGCTTACTGGCCTCCAGGCCCACGACGGAAGAGCACCAGGGACTGAGTTTAGCATGTCAGAGTCTGACCTTCTCCAGGTCAATTGCAGAAGCACATCCAGTCACTTTGTATTGGTGAGTAGGTGAGCCTGTTGGGACATCACCCCTACCATTACACCTGCACAGGACCTATAGCCTGCTGGGCTCCAGGACGACTGCACAAGTGAGCCAAGAGACTCTGTATTGGTGAGCAGGTGGGCCCATTGAAACCTCAGGCAGCCCCATTGTAGTAGTGCAGGAGCCAGAGCCTTCATGCTTCTAAAGCAGACAGGAGAAGGTGTTCTGACTGTATTAATTGAGTGCCTCATATGGTGTGCTAGAACTAGGGGTTTTTCTTTAGGTCCCAATACAGACTGTAAAGAACAACCCAGGAAACACTGCTATTTTAAGGTTCCTAACTATTAGGACAGTGACTTGTAAAAAACAACGCCAGAAAACAGGGCAGGTCAGAGAAGAGAAAACACTAAAAGTTTGAGATATAAAGATCCTCACGTAAAGGTGAAACAGGGGTAAGGGAAATAGAGAAGTGTGAAGCCCAGTCTCCAGGATCCTCGGAAATGGTAAGCAAAGCACATCTAGTAAAATGGAAATCAGAACTGATCTCTGAGATGAAAGTAGAGATGTTGGACACTGTCAACACGATGATTAATAAAGCTAAAGAGGAAATCATGGAGTTGATAGAATCCAAGATAGCAAAAGCAATGGAACCTTTTAAACACCTGCAAGCAGAATCCCAGGAAAATAAGAAAGAAAATGAAAGCTTGCGCAATAGAATGAATTTGGAAGAAGACCGATTTTCAGACCTAGAAGACAGGATCTCAACCAATGAACTGGAAAGGCATAATCTATGGGAAAAAAAGCAAGCAATAATGAAAAGTCAATCCAACAGCTCCTAGATGATTCAAAGAATAACATGAGATTGATTGGAGTCACTGAGGAAGCAGGAGACAATGCAAAAGACATCAAAAAGCTACTCACACAGATAATGGAAGAAAACTTCACAAAAAAGGTTAAAAAATAGGACATAAAAAAATATGAAGCATACAGAACACCACATGCTCATGTCATGAAAAAATCTACACCTAGGCATATCATCATAAAAGTCCCAGATATCCAAACAAAGAATGAAATACTGAAAGCAGCCAGAGAAAAGAAAACACTTACAGCCTGTCAGGATCACAGCGGACTTCTCAACTCAAACACTCAATGCAAGAAGACCCTGGAGTGAAGTCTGTCAAGCCTTAAAGGAAAATGATTTTCAACCCAGGCTAATGTATCCTGCAAAACTATCCTTCAAAATTAATGGGGAAATAAGATACTTCCATGACAAAGAACACGTGAAAAACTTCACAAATATGAAACCTATGCTCCAAAATATTTTAAAGAATATCTTGGAGAAAAATAAGGAAAGTTACAAATCCATGAGACCTAACCAAGTCAACCCAGGGGACCAAACAAGGAACTGATGGGGAAAGGGCAAAAGTAGAATAACACAGAAAAGAACAGGAAAATATCGCAGCACTAAATTTACCTATATCAGTCATAACCATTAATGTCAATGGACTAAACGTGCCAATTAAGTGATACAGACTGGCAGAGTGGATCAAAAAACAAGATCCTGTAATCTTCTGCATACAAGAAACACACCTAATTCAGAAAGAAACCCATGGACTAAAAGTAAAGGGATGGAAAACAATACTCCATGTGACAGGAAACAGCAAAAAAGCAGGAGTGGCGATTTTATTCACAGACAGAATATAGTTTAAGCCAAAACTGATAGAGAGAAATAAAGGTGGACACTATCTTTTAGTTCAGGAAAAAATTCAAGAGACAAAAATCAATCTTAAATATCTATGCTCCAATTTCTAATGCACCCAACTGTATAAAGCAAACATTAACGGACTTGAAAAACCAGATGAACTCCAATACAATAATAGTAGTAATACTATCACAAAGAGACAGATAGACTGGACAAAAAAGTCAATAAGGAAATTACTGAGTTAAATCAGACTCTTCAGCAACTGGACTTGATAGATGCCTACAGACTATTTCAACCCAAAAAGTCAGAATTTACATTCTTCTCAGCAGCCCATAGATCATACTCCAGAATAGACCATGTGCTCCTTCATTTAACAAGTTTAAGCAAATATAAAGGGATTGAAGTTATCCCTTGTATACTGTCGGATCATAGTGCCCTGAAATTGGAGCTGAATAGCAAAGGAAAGCCCAGGTTCCTCACAAACACATGGAAACTAAACAACATTCTGCTGACTAACCAATAGATCAGAGAAGAAATTAATCAGTTCTTACAACTAAACAATAACCCCAGTACAACATGTAGAAATTTATGGGACACAATGAGAGCAGTTCTACAAGGAAAATTTATAGCAGTGAAAGCCTACATCCCGAAAATGGAGCAAGCTCAAACAAATAATTTAATGCTGAACCTCAAGGGATGAGAAAGAGAGGAGCAAAACAAACCCAAAGCTCGTGCTAGGCAAGAAATTACAAGGATCAGGGCAGAAATTAATGCCATAGAAACCAAGAGAACGGTTCAAAAAATCAATGAATCCAAAAGTTGGTTCTTTGAGAGGATAAACAAAATTGATAGGCTCTTAGCCAACCTCATTAAACAACAGAAGGAAAAGGCTTATATCTATGCTATTAGGAATGAGAACAAAGAAATTACTCCAGACCCAGAGGAAGTCCAGAGGATAATAAACACCTACTTTGAAAATTTATACTTCAATAAAAAGGAAAATGTAGAAGAAATGGATAGATTTCTAGACACATGTGAAATCCCAAAGCTGAATAAAGAAGATATAGATATGGTAAATATCCCAATAACAATCTTTAACATTGAAAATGTAATTAAAAATTTATCAACATAGAAAAGCCCTGGACGTGATGGTTTTACTGCTGAATTGTATAAAACTTTTAAAGAAGAGTTAGTGCCTCTACTTCTGAAACTCTTCAATGAAATTGAAAAGGAAGCAGTACTCTCAAACTCATTCCTGGGAGATCATTACCCTGATTCCAAAAGCAGAGAGAGACCCAACGAAAAAAGAGAACTATAGGCCAATATCTCTAATGAACATCAATGCATAAATCATCACTAAGATCCTGGGAAACAGAATACAGAGAATTATCAAAAAGATTATACACCCTGACCAAGTTGGATTCATCCCAGTGATGCAAGGATGGTTCAACATACGTAAATCAAATGTTATACACCATATTGGCAGGATTAAGGATAAAAATCATATGGTCATCTTAATTGATGCAGAAAAAGCATTTCACAAAATACAACACTCATTTATGTTCAAAACTGTATGGAAGATCGGAATAGATGGTCTGTATCTCAAACTAATAAAAGCTATCTATGAGAAACCGTCAGCCAGTATCATACTAAATGGTCAAAAATTGAAATCTTTCACACTAAGATCAGGAACAAGGCAAGGGTGTCCTCTCTCACCACTTCTGTTCAATATAGTTCTGGAAATATTAGCCATAGCCATTAGGCAAGAGAAAGAAATAAAGGAATAAAGATTGGAAAAGAAACTTAAATTGTCATTAATTGCTGATGACATGATACTCTATCTAGAGGATCCTAACAACTTAATTAAAAAACTGCTGGACCTAATCACCAATTTTAGAAGCGTAGCTAGTTACAAAGTCAATGTTCAAAAACCAATACTCTTCTTATTTACAAACAGGAAACCCACTGAGATAGAAATTGGAGAGTCAGTCCCTTTCACAATAGCACCCAAAAAAAAAAAATTTCTAGGAATCAATCTAACAAACAAGGTGAAAGACCTCTATTCTGAAAACTATACCACTCTGAAAAAGGAGACAGAGGATGATATCAACAAATGGAAAGACATACCTTGCTCCTGGGTAGGAAGAAACAATACTGTCAAAATAGCTATACTCCCAAAACTACTCTACACATTCAGCACAATCCCAATTGAAATCCTAACAGCATATTTCACAGATCAGGAGAAAAAAAGCCAAACTTTCATCTGGAACCACAAAAGACTTAGAATAGCAAAAGCAATTCTAAGCAACAGGGATATGGCGGGGGGTATCACAACTCCAAACCTGGAACTATAGTATAAAGCCACCATGATAAAAACTGAATGTTACTGGCAAAGTAACACACCTGAGGATCAATGGAGTATACTAGAAGATCCATAAACTACTCCAGATACACTGAGCCACCTCATCTTTGACAAAGGAGCCAAAAATCCTCAATGGAGGAAAGATAGCCTCTTTAACAAATGGTGCTGGAAAAACTGGGTCTTAACTTGCCAAAGACTAAAACTGGATCTGTTTCACCGTTTACTAAGCTAAAATCAAAGTGGATAAGAGACCTAAATATTAAAACAGACACTCTAAACCTGTTGCAAATTAGGTTAGGTGAAGTTCTCAAAGATATAGGCTTAGGGAAAGACTTCATGAACAAAATTTTTATAGCACAGAAATTGGCTGAAGAAATCAAGACATGAGACCTCATTCTTTAAAAAAAAACTCTGCACAGCAAAGGAAACCACCAACACAACAAAAAGACAACCAACAATGTGGGAAAATATCTTTAATAGCTGTTCCTCAGACAAAGGACAACTATCTAGAGTATATAAAGAGCTCAAAAAAATCAGCCCACCCAAATTTATAGACCCAGTTCAAAGTGGGGATCAGAAATAAACAGATATTTTTCAGAGGAAGAAGTAAGAGCAGCTAGGAAGCATATGAAGAAATGCTCAACATCATTAGTCATTCGAGAGATGCAGATGAAAACAACCCTGGGATTTCATCTCACTCCACATAGAATGGCTGCCATTTCAGATTCAGCCAACAGAAAATGTTGGCGTGGCTGCGGAGAAGAAGGAACCCTTCTCCACTGTTGGTGGGACTATAGACTCGTACAACCCCTGTGGAGATCAGTTTAGAGATTCCTCAAAAAGCTGGGATTGATGGTCGGTCCCATTTGACCTGGCTATCGCCCTGCTAGGTATATACACACAAGAATTAAAAGACTCATATCACAGTGACATATGTGCACCCATGTTTATAGCAGCCCAGTTTGTGATTGCTACATCTTGGAAACAACCCAGATGTCCATCAACTGGAGACTGGATAAAAAAGCTGTGGTTCTTCTACAGAATGGACTATTACTCTGCCGTGAAAAATGATAAGTTTGAATCATTTCTACTTAAATGGACACACCTTGAGGATATCCTTATAAGTGAAATAAATAGGGCACAGATAGGTACCTATCGCATCTTTTCTCTGGTATGAGAAAATAAAGATGTAAATGAGTCCTATAATTGTATGTTATATATTGTGAAGTAGAAAATGCTCAAAGTAAAATAGGGTGAAGGTGGAAATATAATGAAATTATAACAAAAAAGTAAGGAAACAAATTTTATGTATATGAGGGGGCGGTAGTGTGGGTTGGGCTATGGGAAAAAATGAGAATTAAATTGTGTCTTATACTGTTACAAATCTCCTTTACGGAGTGCAATCATGATGCATGTATGCAATGTACCAATAAAGATTTAAAAAAGTGATTCATGTCCCAGTGACATTTCTGCACCCATGTTCATAGAAGCTCAGGTTTGGATAGGTAACTCTTGAAAACTCTCACATATCCATTTGCTGGCTCAATAAAGAAGATGTTCTTTTGTAAAATGGAGTATTAGTGGTAAAATGGAGACTGTGTCATTCATACTCAAAACGATGTACCTTGATGAACTACTCATAAGTGAAATAAATAGGTCACAGATGTCTAAATACCATATCTTTTGTCTGATACAAAAAAATGAAAATATAAATGACTGGTACCATGCTTGGGAGATATTATGAAACAACATATTCAAATGGTAAAAGGGTTAGAAATATATAATGTGAAGAAAATGCTATTATAAAAAACAATGAAACAAACAAAGTTTATCTATATATGGGACGGGGTTTGTAGGTTGGGCAGGAGAATGAGAAAAAAGAAAAACTCCTCTTGTGTTTATTGTTTGATTTTTGCTTCTCAGAATGTGATTATTGTAGAAAGTCTTTCTTTTTATCCAACACAGACGCTACAATACAAAATGTGCTACCCAATTCATAACTATTTAAAATTCTGAATGATAAAGTTATGATACTATAAATAGGAATCAGTAGAGCAAATATCTAAAGATCACAGTGTAATTTTAAAAACATAAAGGTGTGCCACAGTATCGATCTGATGAGGGTTTTTCAGGATTTGACCTGGGGAGGATTTTCAGCTATTTTTCCAGGGGCAGGGGTTGAGGTTTCTCTGGAAGAGTTGTTCTGGCACAGCTCCAACTCAGGGCAATCTTTCTGATTGCCTCCCTGGAAGAAATCTGGGATAATAGGCATGAGATACTACACCCAGCCAGGGTAGCAGTGTTACTGCACAGCCTCCCCACCACTCACTTCAGTAAACTGTGGTCTGGCCTGCTTGGCACCGTCTACCTGGCCGGGCCACCACCGGCTTGGGAAAATCATACCACTCGGTCTCCACTTTCCCTATTTTAGTGATCAAAGAGTTCTTGAATTAAAGTCTACACCCTTACACTTTGTCTTTGGCTCTGTCTGTCTGGCCCTTTGGAAATCATTTGTCCTGGGCCTGTATTCAAATACTTATAAAATGAGCTCTCTGCCACTGGAATTGGGTGAAATGTTTCCTTTTGGGGACAGGTTCTCACTCCACTGCTCAATCCTTGGCTGGGGCTGGACTCAACGTGCAGCTCTAGCGCCCCAGCCTCCCAGAGTTTGGGGTGAGAGGCGTGAGTGAGCCACCCTGGCTTTCCTTCCTGAGGGAACCATGTTCTGCCTCCCTTGGAGGGTTCTGAGAATAATCGTGATGTAGGCTCAGCTTTTTTTTTTTTTTTTTAATCTTTATTGGTACATTAAACATACACATCATGATTGCACTCCATAATGCGGATTTGTACCAGTATAAGACACAACTTAATTCTCATTTATTCCCATAGCCCTACCCACCCTACCACCCCCCCATATACATAAAATTTGTTTCCTTTCTTTTTTGTTACAATCTCAACATTGTCCCTTTTCACCTTATTTTACGTTGAGCATTTTATATTTCACAATATATAACATACAATGCTAGGACTCATTTACATCTTCATTTTCTCATACCAGAGAAAAGATGCGATATGTACCTATCTGTGCCCTATTTATTTCACTTATGAGGATATCCTCAAGGTGTGTCCATTTAAGTAGAAATGATTCAAACTTATCATTTTTTATGGCAGAGTAGTACTCCATTCTGTAGAAGAACCACAGCTTTTTTATCCAGTCTCCAGTTGATGGACACTTGGGTTGTTTCCAAGATGTAGCAATCACAAACTGGGCTGCTATAAACATGGGT
>PVIR01010000.1:0-51078 GCA_004026965.1 Petromus typicus
GAACCCGGGTCCTTGCGCTTGCGAGACAGGCGCCGGAACCACTGAGCTAACTCCCCGGCCCTCCTTTTTTAGTTTTAAAACAGAAAGTTGTGTTCATTCTTTTTCAGGTTTTTCTTCCCTAATTGAAGGTATGTTTTTGTATAAAGTTGTTCATGCGTATTGCATTAGCAGTACTTCATGAATTGTGACATTTTTGTATTTTAGTTTAGTTGAAAATATATTTTAATGTCACTTTTTATTATTTCACTCACATTACTTAGTTTCCAATAAAAAACTTGAGGGTTTTTCTGTTATTTACTTGTAATTTTATTTTATTGTGGTTGTAGGGAAAAGGGTTCTATAGGCTACGAAAAGCTTCCTGAGGTTTTCTGGCCTATTTGGACTAAAAGGAGTTAAAGCTTCATGGGAGAGTCTAGTGAATAAGACAAGGGAGGGATGCTAAACAGAGTAAGGAACACAAGTTAGCTGTTTCTACCCACATTCAGTGAAATGCAAAGGAGACAAGAGGTAGCCACTTAGAAGTATGGACTGATTTACTATATAAACACACACATGCACACACACACACACACACAAACACACACACACACACACACACCACTGTACATCTTTATACATTCATATCCCCACCCTGGAGTCACTATTATTACACTAAATATACAAAGAATCACTTACTAAGGCCCCTCTTAACACTTAGATGCCAGGACAAGAACAGTTTGGATCACTTTGTAATGTGAATATATGCAGTGGTGCCCAGGTTGGAGTCATGGAACCTGGGGCAGCCAATCAGATTGTAACATTTTCCATGTTTCTTTCAAATATAGTAAGATGAAGCTGAGGACAAGTCTGTAGGTATCAGTGCTTCTGACCCATTACTCTTCATTGGGACGTCTTTCTATCTTCTTTTCTTTCTTTTCAAATAAATTGTTTTTCTTTGCAAACTTCATTTCATTAATTATAGGTATGGAGTTTATGATCCTGGTAGGCTATGGAGCTAAGGTGCACACCTCTGGGCATGGCGTGTTCAGAGAATGCATTTTATTTTTAAAAATACATTGTAATTTACATCATAATCTTTAAGATAGTCTTGATAAGTTTTTGAGTATATTTGAAAGAAAAGTATGTGTATTCTGCTGTTAGAGTGTTTAAAACAAGACTAATTTAATTTATTACATACTTAAAGTGGTAATGTGTCACTTAGCATATTATAAGAAACTTATTAGTGCAACTCCATTTCTCCCTAGCATTTTCCTCTTTTCATACATTTTCTTTTTAATATATTTTATCCTTGATTGTATTATAAACCCAGCTACACATTGTATTATTTTTGTAAGTGCTCAATTATACAAGTTCATTAACTTTTCTACTACAACAGTTAACCTCCCTTTAAGTACATCAAGTATTTTTATTTCTTTTTAGTTTTTGTCTAAAAGTTTGATATATGTGCTTAGAACTATTTCATTTCTTTACTTAGCATGTTGAACAAATGTAATAGAATTAGAGTGCTATTTTAAGGTTCCTATGTATCAGTTCTAACACTTGTTGAATCTGGTTTGATTTCACTTGGTCATTCTTTTCATTACCGATCAATATTTGCTTTCTGTTTTTATGTCTGGGAATCTCTATTTGATGCCAGAAGTTTGGACATCTAGCAGGATTTTGGAGATTGTCTTTAATTTTTGTATTAGCACATATCTGCAATACATAATGATTATGTTTATCACAGAGAATTGTGGATGTGCACAACATGTTACTCCTGTTCCACGTGTCCCTCTGTGTGCTTCCTTTTCACCATCCCCTTCCCATTTGTAAAAGCTCCATATCCACTTTTTTCCTTCCCTTTTTTTGTTTTTCCATCCTCTTTCACTTCCCTTCTTCCTTTCTTTCTTCTTTTCTTCTTCATCTTCCCACTTGAAAATATCACCTTTCCATTTGAAAAATATTATCCATCTTTTATTTTCCCTTTACATATATTTTTGATGTCTCCTATAAGGAAATCACACAATATTTAAACTGTGTGTCTGATTTATTTCACTTAGTGTTTAGTTCCCAGGCACAACCATTTACAGTGCCTCCAGTTTATAGTTTATTTTACGGCATGCACTCGATTGTGAAAAAACACCATGTTTTCTTTCTTCATTCATCTGTCCATGGGTTTACAGGTTGTGTTCAAGATTTAGCTATTATGTTATGCTGCTATAAACAGTAGTATACATGTGTCACTGAATTACAAAGACTTTAATGCTTTTGGGAAAATACTTAGAAGAAGAATAACTGGGTCAAATAGAATTTCTATTAGTTTTTTGAGAGATCTCCATACTGGTTTTCATACCTAGTTTACATTCCTACCAACAATGTAGAAGGATTTCTGGTCCCCACGGTCTAGCTTCCATTTGTTCGTATTTAATTTCTTGATGGTAGCTATTCTTTCTGGAGCAAGATGATATTTCAGTGTTGTTTAGTTTGCATTTATCTGATGGCCAATGATTTTGAACATATATTCAAGCATTTATTGGTCATTTGTATTCTTAGTTTTTGATTGGGTCTTTAATTGGAGGGGGAAGCTATAATGTTTTAGTTTTTTCTATTGACTACATGTTACTTCTCTATCTTTGGAATAGTTAGTATTTTTTTCTCATTTGGTAGGTTTTCTTTGCTCTATTGGTTGTTTGTTTTGCTGTTCAGAAACCTTTAAATCTGACATAATTCCACTTGTTGATCCTTTATGTTATGTCTTATGTCCTTAGGTTTCTGTTTAGAAAATCCTTTCTATATCTGTCTCTTCAAGAATTGTACTTATTTTAACTTCTGTAAGGTCAGACTGAGGCATTATTAAGACCACCGAAGCAGACAAAGTTTAAGCAACATGGGATGAGTTTATTGTTGTCTGGGTGCAAATGGGCCAAGGGCGAAAGGCCGTTGGCACTGAGAGAAAAATGCATGTGGTTGATATAAGGGAAGTTTAGGTGTAGGAGGGAGCACTGATCCAAAGGGTGGAACATTTTTGTGGGAGATGGGCCTGGGCTGGCTGATAAACAGAGTGGTGATAAGAGCAGCAGAGAGGTGTCATGTACACTGGGTGCCTTGTGGTTTTGGGGAATCAAGTTTCTTGCAAGTGTAGCAAAGTGGAGCACTGCTGGCTCCCCATTATCTGAGATCTGCTTGGGCAGGGGTTCTAACTCTGGGACTTGTCAACTAGCTGATCAAGTGTTTCTGTTTTAACATTTGACCTTTGATCTAATTTGATTTTAGCTTAGTACATGGTGAGATATAAGGGCCTATGCTCAATTTTCTATATATGAAAATCTGATTTTCCAAGCATCATTTATTAAAGAGGCTTTGTTCCCTCAGGTATATGTTTTTGTCCCTTTGTGAAATATCAAGCAGTGATAGTAAAAGTACCTCGAGTTGGTTTTGCTTTCTATATTCTGTTCCACTGATCCATAGGTCTGATTTTTGCCAGTACCATGCTGCTTTTATGATTTTGGGTTTGAAATACATCTTCAAATATGGGATTGTGATGCTTTGCTTTTTATTACTCAAGGCCATTGACTATTCTAGATCTCTTCTGGTTCTGTGTAAATTTTAGGATTGTTTTTGATCTCTGAATAATGCTGCTGTTATTTTGCTTGAAATAGTATTAGGTCTACATACCAGTGTTTGAAGTACTTGTATAAACATTTTAACTTTACTGTTTCTACCTGTTTAAAAGAATGAGATAACTTTGCATTTTCTGATGTCCTCTTCAATCTCCTTCTGCAGAGTAATGTAGTTTACATGATAGTGGTCTTTCACTTCCTTGGATAGGCTAATTCCTTCACATTTAACTTTTCTTATGCTATTTTGAAGGATCTTGTTTTGCTAATTTCTTTTTCAGATATTTTGTTATTAGTAAGTAGAAATGTCAGTGATTGAATTTATGTCTTCAACATTGTGAAATTTATTTATTAATTTTTTTCTGTTGTTTTATTGTTGTTGAGAATATCTTGAGGACTAAGTTGAACAGGAGTGGTGGTGGTATACATCCTTTTCTATTCTTATTTTAGAGGGAAAGTTTTCAGATTTCCTCCTAACAATAACAGATTTAGAATTATGAATATATTAGTGATATGTTTTGTATAAATGATTTTTATCAGATATAGCTAAGATTTTTCTTCACCCATTTTTTCTAACATGTTTTTGGATGTTGTTAGGACTCTGCGTTTATTGAGGTGGTCATGTGATGCTTGACCTTGCTTCTGTTCAAGTGATGCATCATACTTACTCAGTTCCTTAACACGCTGGCACCTCCCTGGACCTGCATGAGTGTCTTCACAATAATGGCTCCTTCTAAAGTGATTTATGTAAGAGAGAGGAAGAAGAAAGCTGCGGTGTCTTTTATGATCCAGTCTCATAAGTTATTACTTCCACCACATTCTTCGTGTTATAGTAATTGATATAGCTTACATTTAAGAGAGAGTATGTAACATTAGAATCTGGTTTCTGGAACTAGGAATATTAAATAATTTGTGCATATGATATCATACTTATCTGTTTTAATCTATGGCTTTAAATAGTCTTTGTTTATAAGATGATGTTACGACAAAAATTGAAAGGTGAGTAGAAGACTAATCCCCATATACCAAGGGAATAGTAAAAGTTCAGTACAGTTTTAGGCATAATACACATTCACAAATCTCCCAAGTCAGGAGACTCTTCCCTGATGACTAGGAGTGTATGTTCTATAGATAGCTCCGATTCCAAAGACATTGTAGGCAGAAAGATCCATAATTTATCCATGAAAAAATATGATTCCATGATCTGGCTGTGGGATGACTGGACCATCACAAGGCTGTCACCACAGTGGTCTTTACTATGTCCTAGACTGTGGTCATCTGAGAACAAACACTGTTTTGAATGTTGGCATCCTGCTTGTAATTGATAAATGATTTATGTCCCCAATACCTCAATTTCTTTATCTGAAAACTGTGGGTAATTAGCTTGGCATAGTGGTGCACTCCAATAATCCCAGCACTTGGGAGGCTAGGTTGGAGGATAGTTGTGAATTAGAGGCTATCCTGAGCTATATAAGGAGTTCAAGGCCAGTGAGAATTGCATATTGAGATTCTGTCTTAAAAGTTTGCATAATTATTGTTCTTTATCTAAAGGGTTCTTTGAGTGTCAAATGCAATGACATGTCTTTGCTAAGCATTTGGTATGAACATATTGCTGACAAGTTATTTATGATATCTACCGTGATTGTTGTCTTTGGGTACCACTATAATCCATCGGTGTACTGTCCAGAAAATACTCTCCCCCTCATCTTTGGAAGCCAAGTATACTTCCTTACTCAGTTGACTTTGGTTTGACCTTGTGATTCATTTTGATGTTCCTTGTATTTGAGGGGCTCGATATGAAGAGAATATTTAAGTGAGTACATGTGCTTTAGTTTTGCCTTTTGCTAGAAGACATACCTTGAGAATAACAGCCCCTAACAGTGCTGGTTTTAGGAGAGTAAAGAATTATGATGGAGGAATCAAGCCTGAAGGCTGAAGCTAAGCCAGCTCTGGTGAACCCTACATAACAGCTGTCCAAGCTAACATATGCACAAGGAGAAAAGGCTTATATGTTAAGGCACTGAGTTTGTAGGTGACTTGCTGTGGGCCATTTTTGTAGCATCATCTTATCTGTCTTCTGTGGAGTGGTGATTGGCCATTAGTGAAGCAAGTTCCAAGACCACACTGAATCTTCATTTGAACAGCCTAAGGCAAAGCCACCAGGCAAACCCAAATCAACTGAACCAAACTAACTGTTGTCTGGGTTTGGTGATATTATTAAATGACTATTTAAAGACTGATGTATAAAAACACAAATTACGTATATAGATGCAGAAGTTTGATTGCAGGAAAGAAAACAAGATCAGCCTTGCTGTGGCGTTTTCATTTTGGTGAGTGCTGATGAGGAATCATGAAAGGAGACCAGCTGTTTTTACTCTGGGCCACAGTGATTTATCCAAAAATGCCACAGTTAAGTTTTTTTTAACCTTCCTCCAAAATATGAAGTGAAATAAAAACTCCTAAAATCTTAACTGAAAATAAATCCTAGTATGTGTTATAAAGGAAACTATGTATTATCTTCCTTAAATAATTTAAAATATATACTAGTTAGCTTTTTTATTAGATGTTCCATATGTGCCTGTTCAAATGCAGGAACACAGATGAGACAACCTGGAAATTTGCTCTGAGTTATTATAAAGGATGATCAAAATACACAGTGAATGCTAACATTAAAAATATACATTACACCCAAAAGTCATTTCAGCATTAATCTCCTTCAAAATATTTTTTGTAGCTTTGAACATACTTAGGATCCTTTCATTTTCTGAAGTAGTTCTGGAAGTCATCTTTTGTGGGGTTCTTTGTGAGGATAAAATGTGTAGAGAATTCTGCTCTCAAGTGGCATCCGGTGGAACAGTAGATTTGTATTTGCCAGATCTAGCATTTGGTGAACTCTGACTCTTCCTAAAAGTCAAGCTGACCATGAAAATAAGTGTTTTGAATCACTTCAGGATATGCATCAGCCAGAAATGTGTTGAAAAATGGCAAGAATAATGCAATCAGGGTGTTTGAAATGAGAGGCAATATCTGAGAGAGTCAATTACAATGTGTCTTAACATATTTTTGGTCACCCTTGTGTATCAATAGTCATCTAGAGTTCCAATACAGCTAGATATTTTTCTAAATAGTTTATGAAGTTAAAGATGATATACACATACACAAGTAACAAGTTTACTAGTTCAGAAATCATTCTTACTAAGTCAGAAAATGAACAGCTTTATTTTCACTTGGCAGTTTAGCTACACTTTGCTAGAATTTTAATATTTTAAGAAAGGAACTTTAAATTATGGAAGCTAAAGCTGGAAATCATGATACGATACACTAAATTTTTTGCAGCAGTAGTTTATGTGTACAGCATCTTTATCTAACTCCTAATTTGAAAGTATTAACTATTTTGGGCTCTATATTGAATGTAAACAAGAACATTTGTGCATAAAGGCAAGCTTTATTCACATTGTGAAAATCTGAATTTTATTTAGCATTATTCCCTGGCATTGAGAACAAAGGGAGAAACTAAAGACGAACATCATATTCAACTTTAAGGTGGTTCATGATAATGATAGTATATAATAACCTAGCTTGAAAGCAAGAAATGTCACGTGCCTGTAATACACAAAACATAGAATGAAGACTTCCTCTCCAGTGAAGTTCTCAGTATCTTCAATGTCTTTCCAAACTGAAGACTCCAGTCCCTATTCTTCTGCTTTGCTTCTTGTTTCTAAGTTAGAAAACTGTGGACAAAAATAATAATAGACAAATGTTTGGGGATTAAGAAGGCTCTTTCAGAGACTGAGGTTGGCCCAGAAAACAGGTAAACTGGTCTTGCATTCAGTCATTGTGTCTGAGCCATATCTCAGACTCAGTGGAGACGTTCTCTTTAAGTTACAATTTCAGGACTGTACACAAATCACAATTTTGGGAGCAGTAAGAAGGGGCCAAAATAATAATTAGGATTTTCAGATAGGAAACCATTTCTGGATTACTAAAATTAATCAATTATCAACTATTTGTGTGCTGAAAATTAGGTCTTCCCGGGGTGCCAGGATATACTAATATAGGATTTAGAAGTTAACACGTGAGAAGGTATTTTTAAGATTACAAACATGTAAAAGGAAAAAGAGCTTTAGAGACATCATAGTATTTCCTTCAAAGAGCCTTCTTTGAAAAGTGCTGTTGTTATATAAGCTAGAGCAGAAATGGCGGGAGAAAACAACTGAAAGATTGATATTAGATTATATCAATAAAGTCTATTTAGTACCTTTAATGGTGCTGTCATGTCTAACCCCTTACACAAAAGGGCATAACGTTTCTTTTGTTTCTTGAAAACACATCTTTTTTAAGAAGTCAACACTAATATTGAAGTTATAAGACAAATTTGTAAGTATTGTTACTATACTGTAAAGATATTTATACAAAAAGATAATATCCATCAAGAAATGGATCAACAGATAATAGTGGCATCTTATTGGCAAGTTGTGAACAGATACAAATTTCTTTTAAAAATGATAAAAATCCCTATTATGCTCAAGAAAACAATGCTCAACTACCATACAGTTTGTTTTACATAAGATACCGGTTTGCTGCACTTTAGATGGCAAAAGCTAAATTGTAAATTTAAGTTTTTCTATCAAATTGTTTCTCCTTGCTCTAGTGACCCTGGTAGCATGTGCAGTTGAGAGATCACTCTGCTGCCAATTTTCTTCTCGCAGCTGGATCTTCCTGGATGGATAATTCATGTTCTCCAAATTCAGGCTGAGCAAAAAGCCTCCCACAAATCCAGTGGGTATCACAATAATCTATTTAATAAATTCAGGTGCTTCTTCTTCAATTACAGTATTGATTTGGGGTCTTGCTTTCCTTTTTCATTTCTTATTCTGTCTGTTTGCTTTGTTTACATCTTTTCAGCTCTTTTCTGGTGGACTTGCATGTAACTGTGACTGTGGTGGTGTGACTGTGACTGATGGGCAAGAAGAAAGCCACCACCTGCCCCCATTGTTGCAAGTCTTCCCACTTCCAGAAACACAAATCCTGCACAGCATCCAGTCACACCACCCATTACACTCTGAGCAGCTACTATTTTTCTGTCATAGGTCCTAACTTGTGGACATACACTAGATTCCACCGGTGGTATCTTCTTTCATATTCAAATAAATCCAACACTTTATAAGAGTATCATCATGTCCTCATTCTTAGAGTTTTGGGCCACTGCTGGTGTTCAGTTCTGTGGTGGTCTCCTGGGAAAGCTATTTTAATATAACTGGCCACCTTGGAAAATAGTAAAGAAGGGGCTGGGGATGTAGCCCAGTAGCACTGTGCCAGCCTGGTAAAAGTGAGGATTAAAATACCATATCTGATGAACTGAATAATTTTCTTCAAATTCTCTAAATATCCAGGTAATCTGAGACTCTGGAAAACTTCTCAAACAATTAGAAAACATCTTCTGAAGATTCAAGTTTCTATAATTACTAAAACTTATGTAAAAATCATGGAATAAATTCGTATTTCTGAGTGGAAGAACTGAGAACAACGGATGAGTGACAGTACATCTCAAATGAATTCAGTTTCAAAATTAAATTAATGGACTTGAGATTCATGTTTCCTTAAGCATAGTGTGTTTAAACCACAAAGGATGTCACTTATCTTTAAATTTATTTATAACTGAAAACTAGTAATTACATATATCTATGAGGTAAGAGTGATATTTTGATATATGTATAAATGATGGAATGGTTATTATGTTAGTGACTTTTTTTTCCCTTTGAGACAGGGTCTCACTTTGTAGTTCAGGCTGGCCCTGAGCTCAGCCTCAAATTCACATTACAGCAATCCTCCTGCCTCTGCCTCCCGAGTGCTGGCTGGGATTACAAGCGTGAGCCACCATGCTCAGCACTGTGGTATGTGGTACTGATTGCTGCTGGGGTGTGGGTCTCCAGGCCCAGTATGGTATGTGGTTACCGGGAATCGAACCAGGGCCCTTGTGCTTGCAAGACAGGTGCCGGAACCATTGAGCTAAACCCCAGGCCCCTGTTAGTGACTTTTGTCTCCTGCTAAGACAAAACACCTGGCACCTAAAGTTAGAAGGGAAGAGGTTTATCTGGCTCACAGTTCTTAGGGGTTTCAGTCTGTAGTCAGTCGCCCCAAGGCTGGAGTGGCAGACTGGGATGCAGAAAAGAAACAGCATGCTGTGCACAGGGCAGCGAAGGTAACAAGGAAGAGGGATCATGAGAACTTCATGGTAGCAACTGCAACAAGGAAGAGAGACTTCTCCAAGGCTGTAGGCCTCTTTTATCCCATCCAGCCTTCTGGGATTATGATGGTGCTAATCCTTCCCTCTCCTCCAGGTTTAGTCACCACACGCCCTTAATCCCAGCATCACATTCCAAATTCAGCCACCTCCGACCCAGTGAGGCTTGGGGGGACATCCAGACTCCCAACAGCTCTATCAAATTATGAGTTGGAGTTTTGGATGAAAAAGCAAGACTTAATGATGTACTTAATGTAACAAACCTACTAAAGAATAGGAAGCTAAAATACAAAGATAATCCATAAGTTATGAAGAAAAGCAAAAATTGATAGTACTTCTATTCACATCAGATGAAACAGACCTCAGAAAAAGCTGATCTTCAGTGTCCTGTTATGGTACTGAAAATCAGATTAAAGAAAGATCAGAAAAAAGAAAGAGGTAGAGTGTGTTAGACTCTTGTTATGACCAAATACCTTAGAAAATAGTATTGAGGAGGAAAGATTGATTCTGGCTGTGGTCTTAGATGTTTCAGTCCCTAGTGGACCAGCTCCAGAGCAGAAGCCTCGTGGTGGGGGGCTTCTCATTTCATGACAGTGAGGGAGCAGAGAGCGTGAAGAGAGAAGAGTGTAAAGGGCTGAGGACTTGATATTAGTCCCTACACTCACACTTCCCAGATTTATTCTCTCTTACCGCTTGTTTCTACCAGTCTTGATAGTGCTTTCAAATTCTGACTTCATCAGTGGATTAGGCCATCAACTCTTCTCTCAGAGTCCCACCTGAATGTAGGAGACATTTAGGGGGCATCTAATCCACTGAAATCATTACAGATATCATTTATTTTGCCATAGTAGGCTGATGGTACCTTTTAGAAATAATAAACAGACTTTTTTTTCTATAGTTATATGTCTTATATATAGTTATACGTCTTCAATTTGGCTAAACTTTTTTATATATCCACTTGCCCCCAAACGAGTTCTGCCACAGTATCTTCTTTGCACTTATGCATTTTATCTGGTGACAGCTCTAGTGGAAAACCATTCACTATGTGTGTGAGTCGCTTCCCAGTCATTGTGTCTTGTAAGTCATAGGATGGCTAAAATTTTCAGACCACTGTGTGAATTCTGGACTGCAGGAAGAAGGGGGAACAATCCTCTGAGAAGCCCATGATGAAGACAAAGTGGCTATAAGATGGGAACTTGAATTTTTTTTGGAGCCAAACACCAGACATAATCCCCTTAAGACTCTGAGGCCAAGGCTCCTGATTGCAGGTCCTTCATCACTGTTCTGTTTCTACATAACACATCAGAGCAGACACAGTGGCTTAAATAAGAGAAATGTATCATCTTGTGCATCTGCAAGTTAGAAACTCAGCGTACAGGAGCTGAGTTCCTCGTTCAGGCTGTTACTAGGCTGAAATGAAAGCATTAGTCAGACTTAGGTCCAGCCTGCGGATTTGGGGTGAAATTAGTGTTCAGGTTTGTTTTCATTATAGAATGTCAGGTTTTTTAGTTGTAAGGCTAGTTGCAGGCTTCTAGAGGCCCTCCCTCTCCAGCTGAGGGCCACAGCATGGAGGCTTGCTTTCTTCAGGCCTGCTGAACTTCCACTTGACCTGTAATTCCTGTCTTTGTAACCTACTCAGCTTGATTTCTTTCAAAGTATCACCTGGATTGGATCTTTTCCTCTTACCTTCTTAATCTTGAGATATGGTGGTGCAAATGATACCTAACAAAAACAACATACAGCATTAAGCTATTGAAACATATGAAAGCAGCATCTTACTTTTGTTAATTCTAGTAAAAGTTTAAGTGACAGAGATCATAGAGAAAATATTCCTTTTTGGAGGAGGGTTTCTTCTTGAGTTCTTCAAAACATGTCATATAAGAACACACTTAGATGGGTTAGATGATATTATTCCTTCTTATATGCTTATAAGTAGATGTATGGATCCCCGCTCTGCACAAACACTTTAGCTGTGCAGACCCCATGAACATGGGCAAGGAAGGCTCCCCCACTGTGCAGAATGCTTTGTGGCTTCCCAGTTGAACTGTGCTTTTTCATTAAGGAATATATTTGGTTTTAATGAAGTTATAGTCTCTATTTGTGACATTTCTTTCATAAGCTATTAATTGCTGTACTTTTAACTCCTGGTAATTATTCCTCATTGTATTCTATCATTCCAAACTAAGATACATCAGACCTGTCAAGTGTAGCATCTATAAGCAGGGCTCTTCTTCAGCAACTCCAAAAGACTGAGTAGTAGATAGAGGAACTAATCCTTTGCAGGAAGCAGATGAACCTTTTGATGAAAATGACAGGTTGGTGTCATTTCTAAGGTCAGGATGTAATCTCTTTGGTTTTTTCATTCTTATCCTATTGTTTTTTCTCTTATTCTCATCACAGGAAACAGTCCTCCATGAATATTTGTTACACTTCTGTACAGAAGTACAGAGCAGAAGTACAGAGCTTCAAACATTGGGAAAATAGATTAAAGTTTTAGCAATAAAACCCAAGAAGAGTCTTGTGTCTTTTTTAAAAATATTGTTTTAAAGAAATTAGTTAACAATACTTTGAAATCTGATTTTGTTCTTGGAAACTTTACCAGATTTTCACGTATAAATATGTACCTATATTGCATATCTTTCTTTTTCCCCCCTCAGCTGTGAAGTTAATTTCACCAAAATTTTAATTTGTACATATTTCTACTTTTACCAAATCTGTGCATGTGCATATGCACACAGTTTCAATTATAATACATACATGACTTAGACTTTTAATTAGTTCATATTCTGACAGTTCATTTTTCATGCCATAATAACTGCTGTGATTAGTGGAAGTGTTCACAGCCCCCTGTGATGATGATTTGGTTCTCAATACATAGTGCATTTAGAGATTGTGAGACCTGTAAGGTATAGGGTTTGGTCAGAAGCTTTCTGATTATATGGAAATATGTCATTAACGGACATGTGGGGCCCTTGAACACTTCTTTCTTTCTTTGGCTCTCTAGTTGTCATAAGTTGAGAAACTTTTTCTATCTCATGTTCCTGCCAAAAAGTGTTGCCTTGATCCAGAGGCCAAAGTGACGGGCCAGAGCAACGGTGGTTTGCAGTCTTTGAAAATGTAAGCTAAAATAAAGCTTTTCTCTTTGAAAGTTGTTTATCACAGGCATTTTGCACACATACGGGAAGCTGACTAAGACCACAGCCTTTATAATTTCCTCTCCAGTGACTTTTTTGCTTACATTTTTCACCATTATAGACAGTTTAATGGTAAGTATTGGCGCTTCTGAATGTGCTAAATTTTGTGTATGACAGATGAGTAGGAATAGGAAAGATACCAGCCGGGGGAAAGAGATTAAAGAATCAAAGACAAGGAATAAGTCTGTGGTGCCAGGTTGACTTTTATTTTTATGAGTGATGTAATGGTGACGTATCAGGAATTATTCAATGTTTGTTCCTGAAATTCAAAGGAGAGTTATGATGGAGGTCTGGGACAAATGGGTTTATTTACTCTCCAGACTTAGGAAAGCCACTGAAGTCACTTGGAGGATTCTGATTATGGTATCTTTTTAGTTTATTCAAGTTCTATCATTTTTAAACTTCATGACTTTGAGGGATGAGGGGTATTTCACTGTTTTGATCCTAATTTCCTTAATCTATTATTGATGTGAACATGATATCTAACTAAATGGGAGGAGTACATACAACAATGCTGTGAAATGTAAAATACCAGAGCACTAACAATGTGTATTCTACTTTAGATTTTTAATCAGGATTTGTAACTTACCGTGATAATTCTGCCTTTCTTTTCTTTTCTCTTTTCAGACAGGGTCTCACTTTGTAGTTCAGGCTGGCCGTGAGCTCAGCCTCAAACTCACATCACAGCAATCCTCCTGCCTCTGCCTCCCAAGTCCTAGAATTACAGGCATGAGCCACCATGCCTGGCACTGTGGTGTGTGGTATGTGGTCCTGGTTGCTGCTGGGTGTGAGTCTCCATGCCCGGTATTGTATGTGATTGCTGGGGAATCAAACCCGGGCCCTTGTGCTTGCAAGACAAGCGCTGGAACCACTGAGCTAACTCTCTGGCCCAATTCTGCCTTTCTTGATGCGTAGCTCAGCTAATCATTCCATACGCTGGCAGAATGACTGCCCTACCTGCGGAGTTCTACCTCTGTACAATTCTATTATTCAATTATAATGAAATTTATCACATCAACATCTACACAAATTTATGTAATAACAACTTTGGCCAAGTTTTAAAGTCAGCATATTCTCTGGTAACTTAAGTTCTTTTATGTATGATCATTCATCAAGATAAACTCACTGCTTAAAGAACATTTGACTTATATAATTATAATTTGACTTATGCTGAAAATTACTAAAAATGTTCTTTTAGTCAAATAAGTTGCCCAATATATAATTAGCAATACATATTGTAATTATGTATTGTAATTAGCAATACATATACGGGGGACAATGGGGCTGGAAGGGAAGGGCCCAGTCTCAAGAAAACCAGTGCGAACTTACCTTGCCAGCTAGTTCTACACAGACTGAAAGGAGAAGCCGCTCTGTCCCGAGTCTCCCATGTCAGAGCCACCCATTTGCTGTTCTGTGTCTTGTTGTTCTTTCCCTTGGCAGGGAAGCAGTTACCCCTTGTCTTTTCACATTCTTTCAGAAAAGTCTTCTGATCAGTTTTACTCATGGGCCTTTCTTGGCCTTAGACATTCAAAAAGTTTGTTCTTGGCTGCAAGCACTAGCAACTTGGGAATCCATGGCTGGATTCTCCCCTGTGCACCTGACTTCCATTTCCTGGCCACCCAGTGAGGTGACTGGAGAGGGAACTCGACCTGCTCTTCTGTGAAGCAGCTAATTCCTCCAGGCTCTGAATAGAAAAGGATCCAGCTATGACAATCGTCCAACTGTGAAGATGGGTGACATGGAGCTGGCAGAGACCTCTGAGCCCTGAGAAATTAACATGCAGAAAGGGGGTATTCGAAACTGTCAGAAGTGCTATATTTTGCCTCAGGAATTTAAAATTCTTCCTGAAGCCAGTGATGTGACACATTTCTTGTAGCAATCTGCTTATGATTCAAACTCTGGAGGTGTGAATTCTTTTCTGATTTCTAACGTGTGATGTGAAGTTTGAGGAGTAAGAGGAGATGCTTAATGGATGCTTAGACTCTAGAGTCAGCAAGATATTATATTACAGGAGGACAAAAAAATCCTTGTTTAATATTCATCTTTGTTATTTCAAACGTGGTGTAATTGAGCACAGCTGAACATTAACTGACCACATTGATCTCAAACTATAGCTTAAATCAAAGTACAAATGCTTGTCACAGACATTTATGCTCAGGCTTATATCCTGCATGAGGAAATTCTTTTTTCTTCCTGAAGTATTTAGGGGGTTAGGTCTCAAAAACATTCCTTCCTTTAGTTCTTCCTGCTCTTGGACTTGTCCCAGTTTTGTATGTTTTCTCTCAGACAACTGACTAGACTGATGATAAACTATGAAGACAGTAACCAGCTTCATGCTAGGGAGGTGACTGAGATGTGGACCGTAAAGGGGAGACAGATGGGTAAAAATGAAGCATAAACTTCATCATTATTTCACAGTGAGTACATTCAGAATCCCCTCTTGGGACTGGTTAGGTACACTATATAAAGCATTCTGTTTAATTAAATTCATCTTGCTGTGTTGTAGAACCTGCAAATTATTTTTTCGATCTAACTGTAACATTGTGTTTGTTGACCAGACTCTCCCATCCTTCCGCTGGCTCTATTTTCCGAGCATTCCCCAGATGTATCATATATGTCATAATGTGACAATAGCCTACAGATGAGACTCTGTTACTGTGCTGTATGTTAGCTCCTGTTCTTACAAAGAAAAGCACATATTTTCCAAAACTCATCAAATAATTATTTTGCAAGACTATTTTACAATAAAATCCACACAGAGATGATAGTTAAACCATATCTTTATCTAAAGAAAGACTATTCAGAGAAAATGTCAATGATAGCTTCTTTTTTATTAATGATTATTGTAGTTTAAGGAAAGATACTTTTATTTTTTATTTTATTTTGTTTTTAGTTTTTTGAAACAGAATCTGTCTTTGTAGTTCAGGAGGATCCTGAACTCAGCCTTGAACTGGGTAAATCTCCTGCCTCTGCCTCTCACGTGCTGGGATTACAAGCATGAGTGACCATGTCGGTCTTTGTTGTATGTGGTTACCAAGACGGAAGTAGGGCCCTTGCACGTGCAAGACAGGTGCCAGAACCACTGAGCTAAATCCCAACCCTGTACTTTCATACTTTTAAGGTGTGAGTTTTCCCACTGTCTCTCCTTCTCCTTCTTTGTGTTCCTTTCTCTTTCCCCCTCCCTCTGTTTTTAGTATGTTTCTTTATCTAGAGCATAAGTTTTTTTTTTTAATTTTCAGTAGTAGAAATTTCAAATAAAGGAAAATTACTGTGTCATGTGAAATTACTTGTGAATACATCATGTAAGCTGGCCTTTTCTGAGTAGAAACCCAGCCAGGTGCCTCGGTCAGTGAATATGTTTTACTGAGTAGCTTAAAATCTTTACCAAGTCTAGAGAACTCTGAGAGAATAGGGACACCAAACAGGCCCACAGCCATATTTTTCATCTAAAGTACAAACAAAGCAAAGCCGTGCATTTCTTGTTTCAGAAGTTTTCTAAAGCGTGGGAGGTTTAATTTGAATATAAAAAGAAGACATGAAGCAATAAATAAAGTTAGCAAATACGATGAGATTTACTTGATTTTTGTTCCATTTCTGTTTGATAGAGATTGGTTGTATAATTTAATTTTAGTATAGAAATAGTAGAAAAAACAAAATGAGAGTCCTCCATGATTCCATTAGCATTTTGGGGATTATATTTGTAGTGTTTGATATTTGTGATTATGTTATCACACAGCTGAATTACTGTAATAAATGCCTGTATTTCCCATTTTTTAGTCTTATCCTCAACTTTTTCCATGAATTTCCCCCTTGCTGTTTATGCATTTTGTTAAATGCTTTAGTGGATGCATTGTTATGGATCAAATGAATATTTCTGAGTTCTGAAGATTTTCTATTATCTCATGTTCTTGAATCCCAACCTCCAGGCTGTCATGTAGTTGTAAGGTTCGAGCATTACCAGAATTTTTCATCCTGAACCATAATTAATACAGTATTCAGCTGACAGGGATATGCGCTTTAGGAAAAGACACTCAGAAGCTTTTGTCTCAGGTCACCCATGAACAAGAGAACGTGTTTTCTATTTTATCCCATAAAAATGTTTTATGTATAAAATAAGATGAAAAACATTTCATAGAAAACTATTGAGGGCCACATCAGTGCAAAGTGGTTTTCTTTTTGGTGCCAGTGTAGGATGGGTCTAGATTGCATTCTATATGACTTCCTTCTCAGCGATTATCTATAAGGTGGCATGTAGGAATTGAGAGGAGGCCCCAGCGTGCCCTGCCTTTCCCTGAGGAGATGCTTTTGTGGAAGCAGAGGCAGAAAGGAGTCAAATCTCGAGTAGACTGTATATTAGATTCCTCTATAACTTTAGATTGAACCCACTTAGAGAAAATATCTTATCATCTCTTTTGTTTTGGCTTTTATTTATATTTTGGGTTTCTCTTGTAACAGAAATGGTCTTATTTGATCATCTGTATCTGATTTTTTAAAAAAATCTTTATTGGTACATTACATATATGCATCATGATTGCACTCCATAATGGGGATTTGTACAAGTATAAGACACAGCTTAATTCTCACTTTTTTCCCATAGCCCTACCCACCCTACCACCCCCCATATACATAAAATTTGTTTCCTTTCTTTTTTGTTATAATATCATTATTTACCCCCCTTCACCCTATATTACTTTGAGTATTTTCTATTTCACAATATATAACATACAATTCTAGGACTCATTTACAAATTCATTTTCTCATACCAGAGAAAAGATGTGATTATGTACCAATCTGTGACCTATTTATTTCACTTATGAGGATATCCTCAAGATATGTCCATTTAAGTAGAAATGATTCAAACTTATCATTTTTTATGACAGAGTAATACTTCATTCTGTAGAAGAACCACAGCTTTGTATCTGATTATTTGACTTAGCATTATGCTCTCAAGATGCATCCATGTCCTTCCAGATGGGTCATGTTTATCCTGTTTTCTACCCAGGAAGTAGACTTTGAAGAGACAGGAAGGGAATGTGGGGATGAAAGGAGAGAGGAGGGCTGGAGGGAAGGGAAGTAAGAATTATTAAGATGTGATGTGTATATTTACCAATCCTTCAAGAGTAATGTAATTGTTATTATCACAAATGTATTTCAATCAAAAGAAAAATAGCAAAACACAAACACAAAATTCACAGATACATATAAACATGAAAGTTACAGAGTAGAAACTATATAGGCATTATTTTTCCTCCCCAAATAAATAAATATATAAATTAAGAAGTTGTTCTGCTTTTAAATAACACCATGGAACAGGCACTGATGTGAAAAGTGCCCTTTCTTGGCTCCACATTAGTTATTTCTGTGTTCTTATGGCCAATTTTATTTGTAGCAGCAATTTTCTCAATCCCCAACGATGGATCAGGATTTTCCTAAGCTAATAACACTGTTCCTATTCATCCTGTGCCAGACAAACACACTCCTAGTTTTCTTTACAGCTGAAAAGAAGAGAACTATGCTTTTGTTAACATTATTAAGCTTACATAAAGACTTTTTTGTTGTAATAATTAAATGTCTTTATTGCTTAGTCTTATGTTCATTTGTTATTTAGTTTCTTATTGTTAAAAAGATTCTTAGGTCTGCATAATATAAATGGAAAACAGCTCAACAGGAACTGCATTTTCTTTGTTTTTAAATCTCTGTCACCTAAAATAATTGTTTCTATATGCTTGGTACTAACATAGGGTGAGTAAAATGGAATTTAAACACAAAGGTATATATTTAAGACTTATAGTAGTTGGACAAATTTTACTTAAAATGCACAATTAAAAACATAAAGTAAAGGATCTTATCTACTGTATTCACAACTAATCTCTGAGTTCCTAACACTATATTTGATTATAGAATATTCTCATTCAATATGTTAATTAACAAGTTATGGAAGTAATAAGATAAATTTGTAACTCTTGGTTACCACGAAAACTTTAAAAAATATGTCTGGGAGTATTTCCATTCACTATTTAGATATGAGGAAGACGGTGGTCAAAATATCTAAGTTATTCACTACAGGTCATGTTAATGGTGAACGTTAGACCAGAAGCTAAAGCCCAAATCTCTTCATTCCTATGGCTAAGGTTCTACACGTGGCCAGAGTAGCATCTTGTTCACTTAAAAGGATGATCAAGTGCATCATGATCGGTTTGTACTTAAGTAATTTCTAGCACAGTGTGTTTTTCTACAAGACATGTGTCAATGAGGATGCTGTCTTTTGACTTCAGCAGTTCTAGGTAACACATTAGATTTCACACAACTACTAAAGAAAGCATTAGAACATGTCTCTTGTTTTCCTTTTTGGAGAGTGGAAACTATCTAGAATTCTCCAGTAGGCTTCCCTTCAAATCTCAGTAGATAGTTAATGACAATAGACCTGTTTCTAACCTGTGACCATAGGATCATGATCACTATGACTTCATTGTTAATTTATAGAGTTGATTGTAATGACGAGCACATTGATGTATACATTTTAGTAACATCACATGCTACCAATGTATTATACGTTTACCTTGAAAGAAGTAAATATGTATGTCTTTCTCTTTTGGAAAATGTATTGTCATTCTTGAATCCATACTAAGGCCAGTGAAACTAACCCAGCTATGGAAGTATAATGGAGAGTTTCACTGCATTTTCAATGTTTACTTTTCTTTATGCTTAAGTATGTCTCTTCATTTTTCCCTGTCAGTCTCCTCATTGTTCCCATCCTCTGAAAAAAAATATGGATAAATAGTTAAGAAAGTTTGGGTGCTTCTTTCTTTGTTGCCTGGTGTCAGTTGGAATTTCCAACTGACTGAACTCTTGCTTTTCTATGCAAAACCTTATCTGGACACCAACTTTAATCACCACAAATATACAAAGCCTCTCCGTTCCATTTTCTCCAGCTGTTCTTGGATTTGAGGAGACAAACTGTATTCTCTCCAGAAATCCTCATGAAGTAGAGCCTCTGGGTTGGTGTGTATGTGTGTTTTTGGTAGGATGTTAATATCTGAACTAAACTTTGGATGAAGATCTACCTGTCTTTGCAGGTGAGTATGAGAAGAAGAATGGTAACTACCCCAGAGATTTATGCAGTACAAACATTCCAGGCTTAACTTTACCTGTGCTGGCAAATCCATCAATCTTATAAGCGGCACTTTATGAGTTGTAATGTGAGCTGCACTCTGAAGTCCAATTTACTTGCCTATTGACTTAATAATATTGGAACCTCACTGTGGTTACTGAAGTTCCTGTGATAATAATTACTGAGCACCAAGCTTTGGTTTCTGCTTCTAATGCTCTTGTATATCACTCAAGGAGGATCCCTATTTTAACTCCCACGTGGTTCTTTTTGAGGTCTCTAAATATTTTCCTGAATCACACGGGCCTACCCCATCCACAATTCCCTGTGTGAGGAAGTGAAAATGGACTGGGAAGCAAATAAATAGAACAGGATGGGAAAAACATGCATGAAAAAGAGTAAATCAGCTTCAGGATGAGACACTTGCCCACTTCATTGCATTCTGAACAAGGAAATATTAGAAATAACCCTCAAACTGGATATGCTACTTAGGTTTCCATTGACACAAAATGTATAGGTGTTGGATGCTGATCAGTTCCCCAGTCACCTGATTAATCTTTTTTTTTTTTTTTTGAGACAGGGTCTCGCTTTGTGGTTCAGGCTGGCCCTCAGCTCAGCCTCCAACTCACATCACAATCCTCCTGCCTCTGCCTCCCGAGTGCTGGGATTACAGGCGTGAGCCACCACGCCCGGCAATGTGGTATGTGGTACTGGTTGCTGCTGGGTGTGGGTCTCCACACCCAGTATTGTTATGTGGTTACCGAGGAATCGAACCCGGGCCCTTGCGCTTGCAAGACAGGGGCCGGAACCACTGAGCTAACTCCCCGGCCCCACCTGATTAATCTTAATGCAAGAATAAGATGCCTATGACGGGCAAAGCTCTGATAAGGCTGAGACACTATCTTCTGGAACTCACCACTATTTATTGGACATATGGATTCTAGAAAGAGTAGGGGGTAGTGCAGGGGCAGGGAAGTAGAAAGCACTGAGCTGAACAGGTTCCCAGAAACAAGGTTGCAAAATATTGTAGCTCATAGACTAATGTGAGATTTGTTTTTTCCTATAGATTAATTTCTGCCTCTGTAAAGAAAAGTGTATGAGTCATGCTGCCCTTAGCTGCTCTGTTGACTTTCCATCTGAGGTATAACATCTTAGATTATTGAAACTTGCGCTGTAACCAGTGGCACGAGGAATTTTTCTCTCTCACACATCAACTGCTTGCTCTGCAGGCAGCCATTGTGGGTTAATAGGCAGACACAAGTCTTTAGTATGCAAAGCCAGTGTATGAATTTGTAGTTCACACAAGGTGTACTCCATCTTATAGATAGCCTATCTCAATAAGCTTACAGCTTGATAGACAGAGTCAATTTAACTAACAGTTATAATATAAAATAATATAGCATAAGCCTTAATTTCTTGAATAACAAATGCTCTGGGACCATAGTGGAAGATCACTACATTAGGCCCTTAAATATGTAGCTGCCCCTAATCTTTTTAATCTTTTAACACTTGTACTTGACTTTTGCTGCACTGCACCCCTTAGTATTTAATCTTACCTTATGTAATCTTACCTTATGTAAATATAATCTTACCTTTACATTTTCATGTTGTTATAGAAATAATGGAGAAAATTTGTTCATTTGCTCTTTCCTGAGGAGAAATACTATATTTTTGCATTGCTAAGTAAATTAGAGAAGAGAGGGCAACTTGATGACATTCATGTTTAGCTGAATTGCCTTGGTCAGGAAAAGAAGGATACATATTGTTCTGGAAATGTGAGACAAAACAGAGGAGACAGAAGAGAAAGTGACAAACGTCAGCGATTCACATAGTATGTGAGGCTACCCTTCCCAGTGCTCTGTCCTGATGTGAGGAAATTAGGGATAACATCAATACAGAAAGGAGCCGCCGGCATCTGGGGCTATAGGCACCATCCGTTAGTGGTAATCCTCTGAACAGACCATAAGCTCCTTAAATCAGAGGCTGTTTTGTCTTTCTTCTATGGAATGTGGAGCAGAGAGGGTATCTAATGTTCACAAACAAGCCCTATCATTTCTAACAAGGCCAAATTAATCTATGTGGCTGGAGCTGGATGTGGTGAAGATAACAGAGAGACAGAGGGAAGAACATTCTGGAAGTGCTTTTCTATCTGTTAGATAACCGGCCGGCTATGAAGGGGGCTGCTCACCAAGGATTTCCACTGATGCAGTAGCCTAGCTCTTCTGTTGCTTCCTGATATTCTGAATGACTTGGGACCACAGGCCTGCTGAATGTGATTAAACGCCATGAGTAACAACGCGCCTCAGGAGAACAGTGTGTGCTCGCCTGTGCCGTGTGGTTGAAGGAATTGGCTTTGTGCCGCCTGTCAAAATGCATAACATTATGGGCTGCAAAGGTCAAAGCCATTTCCTGTGTGGATGTCGCAAAGCTACTGAGTGAATTCTTGACCAGAAAATGTCCTTTGTCAGTATACACCAGGGGGAAAATGAACTCTGTGCTATAATAGGATTTACTTCCAATGACTTTGGGCTGAGGAGAGAAATGAATAATTAACTCTGACAAAAATATAATACCAAAAACGTTGTCAAGATATTGATCATATTAACATTTGCTGATAATAGTTTGTTATATTTCAAAAACCCACTGAATTACAATATATATTTTTTGATTTTTGGTGATTTGTGCTCTCTGACATTTTCCATGAAAAACCCACAGGCAGCCGACTGCCTTGTGCTGCCCATTCGCTTTGTCTACCTGAAAAATTTTATCCAACCTTTAACTATGGCGATATTTCATCAGTCTGCTTTCAGATGCTCTTTGCTGAATATTATGGCTTGTATATAAATGTCTCTTCAAAGCGTCTTGCATCATAGATGAGGTTTTTGTAGAGATGCCTGGACCTAGAGGATGTGATGCTGGCATCGATTCACAGCATGATGGTAGGATTAAGGGTACCTCACCCTGGACAGAATATGAAGGATAGAAAGATATGAAGGATAGAATATAAAGATTGTTACTGCTTGCTGCTTTGCTGCCTTCTTTCTGCCCACCATAAGCCCTTTCTTTTCTCTAGTGCCTCTCTGCCATGCCACCCTGCTGCAGAACCAACCATGAACTAAAACCTCTACAAATTGGGAGCTGAAACAAACCTCTACTCCTTTAACTTTAGCTGTCAAAGATGTTGCCTCAGTAATGAGAAAAGTAACTAAGACACTCAATCCCTTGCAGGTGATTTTGATGCTCAGTGATTGCTTGGCTCTTTATTTAAAATAGATAGAACACACCCTTCCAAGCTCATGAACAGAGTGCTAAAATATCGCTGTATGAAAATTCTGGAAGATTCTACATGCATCCTTGCAAATGGCCAGGTGAACCACAGAAGATGTACCAAATTATCCTTGCATATTTCAAATGATGGTGAACAAAGAGAAACATTTTCACTGATGTTATTATTTGTTTTGACACTAACTGGACATTGAAAGCCAAATAGAAAATAAAAGACATAAAAACTGTTGTAAAACTTGCTGTTTCATAAGTTCCTCTGGAGAACTAAAATAATATATGAAAACAGTAAGAAGTACAACTGAAGGGATTTAAGAAATTAACTATGATATTATTTAGTACATTCAATACAAAAGAATAATAAACACTATGCTGCAAATAATGTTGTCATTAAGGAGCTTTTTTATTTCAGGCAATAGCTCATCTTGTCAGGAAAGGATTCTTCTATCTCTCTACCTTGGAAGAGTTGGGGCAAGTTCTGAAGCTCTCTGAAGCTACAGAAGGTACAAAACACTTCTAGAAAATCTCATGTGTTCATGATGACACTGAAGAGTCTTGGCTTCATTGACAGACCAGAGTCTTTTGTCAAATATCATTAGAAAGCATGAGGAATATGTATTGGCCATTTAAGAGAGAAAGAAATACTTGGAAAAGTATATTATTAGGCCTGACATATTACAACAGAAAAAAATGGTCCCTGTGGGAAATTGTTGGCATTGTGAAAAAGTGGATGGAGACATTGTCATTTACTTAAATCAACTTCCTAAGAGCAAGACCTGAGTATGGGTTTAGGGATAAGCTGATCTTCGTCTCTATACTGCTGGTTGTTTGAGGACTAAGTACTTTGATCTGCCTGGAATTCAGAGGTCTCCTCAGACTGAGGGGTTTCCTGGGATATATAGCTACCAATGATAAAAGACTTTAATGCACAGGTGAACTAGGAAGAGTTACCAAACTAATTATCTACCTCACTATGAGCAAATCCTGGATAGATAATGATTGGCTTAGTCCATACAAAGGTTGATTTAAGCATGGAATATAACTGGAATACTGTTTTTATTTTCTTTCTTTTTTTTTCTGAGATAGAAAATAAAAGACATAAACATGATAAAAGTTGCTGTTTCATGTACAAGTGCTGGTATTATAACTGTGCACACCAAATGATTTCTGGTGAATGTAAAGCTCAGGACTTTTGTCTGACAGTTGAAAAAGAGAGCCCTTTCCTTTCAAGATGATCTTATATTTAACTACACATTAAAATTATATTTGTTATATATATGAAATCAAATTACTCTCCATATGTATTAAATGGAATTTCAGTTTTGGTATGATTAAAAAACTAAAGCTAATTCACAGAAGAGGCTAGAGGATAGAAGAAATAGAAGTACTGGAATTGTGATAATAATTCTTGCTCTTAAACGCTGCTCAAAGCCTACTTCTGACTCAAAACTATTTGTCACTATTTGAATAAAATCAAAATCTCCTTGTAAAATGAACATAAAGAATAGAAGGCGTGACCTCATAATGTTGAGCAAATAATTAAATTTATCTTTGTCTCTGAATCTATCTGTACAGAGGACATGGTGATTACCTTCGTGATTGCCATATGACTGCAGATCCATCAATCTATTGATCTCTTATTTGTTTGATAAGTATTGATGCTTCATTTTCTTTCTGGCTCTAGGAATACAACTGTTATAGTCACAGGAAACTTAAAAACTAGCTTTGGGACACAGTAAAACTGAAGAAAGTTTAGGGTGTCGACCAAATTTTGGAGACACTCAGAACCTGTGGAATGGAATGGTACATGAAGTGGCTGGAAAACAACCTGATGTCTGGATTGTGGGTGAGAATATGCAATGAGCAGATGCACTCAACATAACATTTAGCACCTGGTTAATCTAGTTCTTCCTTACATCAGTCACCTGGGGAAAATGTAATATCAACTATAAGACTTGGGAAAAAAGACTTTTAAAACTGTTCATGTGTGTGGAACTGCTGCTCCTTCAAGACCTTAACAGATCACAGCTATAATTAGAGAGGATATTCCAGGGAGGAGGGTGTGCATCTGCTGTAGACACCTTCAGCATCCATGTCTTTGATTCTTTTTCTCTGTCTCTACAGCTACTAAGTCTTTGACAAAGCCTTTTATATTGCTTTGATATAACAGAAGGTTTTCCTCTTGAAGTTCCTCGAGGATGATGTCTGTATTTCACCACGACACCTACCATAGATATCTCTGTATTTTTATCATTTACTCAAACAGTCTTTAATGACAACTGTGTCTACATATAACCTAATATCAATATTTAAGGGGTTGAAATCATATTTGGAATAGGGAGTTAGATTTTCATAACAATCCTGTAATTACAGTTTGCCTGTTTTTTCAATAGAAACTTCTGATTTGATGTATAAATTCTATAAATTTCTTCATAAAAATGACTTTAAAACCAAACTGTTTTGATTGAAGGAAAAGGGAAATAGCAGTTGACAAATAGAAAAGGGATAGATTATTTCCCTATCATGTTATATGTTACCTTTAAAAGCTCAGATACCTCTGAATTTATTCTCTTTGGCCTATTGCTAAGCCCCCAAGTTGTAGACGACATAAGCAATCATCTATCTGTTAAGAGGAAATTTATTTTCTGTAGAGAACGTGGAGAGTATAACTCTGAAATGGGTAACTGACAATAAGACCAGAGCAAATAATCATAAAAAAATTGTCAAAATTTCAAACATAATGGGGACAGTATTTGCTAGAGAAGAGATATTATCAGTAAAACTGTGTCTACCAAATGCTGAACACATACACATGTATAAACATATACATGCAGATGATCTTCAGGAAAACCTCATTTTATGTCGCACATTTTTCTGACAGTAACTGCAGTGAGACTACTTTGTGTCATAAATCCATAACTCCAGTTATATTTCTGCCATTTTCTCATTATAATACCTTTTCCCTTAGAAGTACAAATACTTTGCATAAACAGGAAACACAGTTTCATCCAGAACTACAGAACACATTCTAGCGAATACTGATCCTCATAACTATTGCAATCACATGATTTGGACATGTCACTATATCTTAACTAAGAATAATAATCCCAGAAGGAGTGGAAGACTTGGGTAAAAAGAAAATACTACAGAAAAAAATACAGACATGGAGAAGTAAGGCTGAGAATAGAGCTCCACAGCTAAAGAGGATGTTGGAAATTTTTTGGCAAAAGTTGTTACACAGTTTAACCTTGTGCTCCTACCTTTTGTCCTTCTTCCTTACCTTATTTTTATCCTTGTCTGTGGACATAGAGGCTGCTTGAAGCCATGTCTACCGAATGCCAGCACCATTTCTTTCAAGGTGATTTGATGTTGAAACTGATATGTTAGTCTCTTTGCTTGACTTGCTGCCATTGATGGTTGCCTACATGTTATTTTTACAATAAAGGAAGTCATTTTAAAAAGCTCTGTACATTGTTTTCATGTTCAGAGGAAATGAATAAACTCTAATGAGTTTTTTTTTTAACAGAGCATACACAATACAGTTTAATGAGAAAGGAGTTTAGAGAATGATGTTTGTACATTTTCTCTGGATTTTTAAAGGTGTCTTTTCAGTTAAATTCTCCACCCATTCATCACCATCTATATAATAAGTAATTGTCCTCTAAGGACAAAATCTTCTTGGTGCCTTTGAATCCTTCTTGCTGTGTATCAGCCTGGGTGCAAAGGAAGATGTGGTCACCAGAGAAAACAAAGAAAATCTCTCCTTCTGCCACATTCATATTTTTGAAAATGTTAACTTGACTTTGCTATATAAAAAAACCAGCTTAATATAATCATATCTGTTTCTCTTCAATATGGAAAATTTTAGGGTCTTTCGAGCTTAAAAATGAATGAAAACTTTTCTTATAAACTCTTTAATAACCTCATATTATGAATAAATTTGGTTCCTTTTTGTTCATTGCTGGTTCACTTAGCATTTCTAGTCCCCCAAGGTTGAAACAAGGAGAAAATCCACAAGTTTCCAGAACATCTGGGAAGAGTAAGAACTAGAGGAATGATACACACCATCCTTTCCTTTTAAGTCAGTGAATTGTATCTATGTCAGGTCTGGCACTGAAAAAGAATCTTACACTTCTAGCACAATATGTTGTATCTTTACAAAAAATAATATGTCTAATCATTACAATTCCTCCTCTAGTTTGACTCATAAATATGAAGAAGGCTGGAGTGGTGTTTTATGCTTATAACCCCCAGATTCTGGAAGGCTGAGGCAGGAAGATTGCTGATTTAAGTTCACTTTATAAATTTGAGTTCAGTATGTATTACTCATCTAATAGCCTGGAAGGTGAATTATCTAGATAACTGATAAGCATATTCCCAGTTTTGTACAAGTATGCAATAATTCTGTAAGTAGAATTAACATAAAGAATATAGTGACCAAGGCTAATCTGAACATGTGTGTAAACAAACAAATGGGGAAGTGTCTCCTGATCCATGGCACACACACGCATGTTTGTGTTCCTTATCAAAAAGGGTAGAGTTAGGGAAGCAGATGCTACAACCGGATACTTTTTCAAGGTTCCACTGATAGCATTACTACTGTGTGGTTATGACAGTAGATAATGTTTGTGTCTTTGCAGGAAGTAAGGAAAGAAGCAGAAGAAGAGATGACCGTATATCTGCTAGCAGCCAACATCGTTCCAGTGTGTGTGGAAGAAGGACAGCAACGTCTCTGCAGAGAACAAGGCAAGTATTTGTTTTTATTGAACTACACTTATTTTGAGACAGTGCAGTGTGTGTTTCTGTGGCCAACAGAACTTGTAGAAATGACGGCTTCACAGGGATGATGGTGAGAAGCTATAAAAATAATATTTCTTCCTGGGAAAAGTTTATTCCCATTCCAATCAGCTCATGAAACATGATCTAGGGGTTGATCAGAAGTTTGGAGTCTGGAATCCCATCTCTGCTATTGAGTCCTTAAGGGTCTGAAAATACTAGATTATGGTGTCTTTGATTTCAAGTTTCTCGTGGAGGAAAGGCTAAGAATCTGGAGATTATTTATTTTTTCAGGCCTTAGAGGGCCATTTATTCTATTCATATAACTGTCAAGGTTTAATATAGCAATATGACTGGGTACCAGTGGATAGTACAAAAAGTAAAGTTTCACAGTGGGCATTTGGGAGGCAGAAAGAGACAAAAATTACCAGAGGGCTGTAAATTGGAAGCCAGCTTCCTGTGCTTCATTGACGAGTCCATGAATAATGTGTTTTCTACACACAGAGTATCTTCTGAGATGGGAAAACCTTTAGAAAAAGTTTGTGGCATGTAACTATCTGTATAATATATATTGAGATAATAAACAAAATGAAACAATAAGAAATTCAGTTCATAAATAGAAGAATAAATGGGTTTTGGGAGTAGTAAAACTTATGCATAGATTGGATGAGTAATTATGTCACCTTAAATTTATATTGAGAGAAAAAATATAAAAACAATAGTCAACACTAGACTTTGGCAGCAAATGTAAGGTAATGTAGGGAGAGAGAAGGGGAAGAATTACATGCTGTGGCATTAAACCAGATTGTTTCTATTGATCAGTTCATTTAGAAAATGTTTATTAAGGTTTCTCATATACTAAGATATATTTTAGATGCCTCAAATACATTAACATGACATAAAAGTAGTAATAATGGTAGTCTTTGTGGAGCTTAAATGCTAGCAAGAAGAGAAAGAAAGTAATAATCAAATAATGTAAGCAAGTATAAGGTGATAAATGACATGGAATAAATACAATAATGCAATGGGAGGAGAAAGTTTATGGAATTAAGTATGTAGGCATGACTTCAGGATGATACAAAGGAGCAATCAACATGCAACATACCCATACGTGTTTGTGTATATTAAAACTACAGTGACAGGTGAACCACAGCCTAAAATAAAAGCTGAATGTAAAAGGGGTGTGGGAACAGAACAATGGTCCATGTAGAGACAGTTACTTTTCAATTATTTTGCTTTTTAGATTTGTCTTTGAAGCTATGAACATTTTATGTAATTATAAAATATAATAAAATTTTAGAGGCAAGTTGTAAAATTCTGAGTAAAAAAAAAAACAAATAAACTCAAATTATATCCAGTTGGTGACATAACCACACTATAGAAAGAAAGAAAAACTATTTCAAATGACTTACTGGGATTATTTGTATCACTACTGGGAAAGATAAAGCTGAAGAAAATGGTTTCCAATAACTGTTACTGGTCTCAGTATTGGTATTACTGTTCTGAAATTGTTGCTTGTGTTCTGCGGTACTAAATGAATGAGTAACTATGTTGATACTGGGAGAGAGAGATTTTGGGCATGGGAGGAATTTGATACAACTTTTAGGATTAATGAAGCTAAGTCAAGTCTGAATTTGCCATAATCAGCAGGAACCTGCAATGCATTTTATCTTTGAAAAGCATATATTGCTTATTTCTAATCATGATCAAACACAGCAATCATGTACTTTGCCAGAAATAACACCGGATGGAGAAAAAAATGTGGTAAATAAGTAAATACTGATGAAAAGAAAGATGGCATACCCTAGCCTTTGATGAAAATATGACCTTGTCTGAACACTTTGAGGAACTCAGAGCTTTGTGTTCAAGTTTCAAACAATAAATAAAATGAAGCAAATCAAAAATTAAAAAATAATACATTGACTACATACTCCAAAGGTAATAGTATCATTTCTTCCCTGCTAACAACTCTTTTGTATTTTAGAGAGTAACTTCTTGATAAAACCAAAGGTGGGCACAGATAAACTCTGAATGTAGATATGGACTGTTGATGCAATTTTGAAAATATTCCCTTCTGGGGATAAGGAGGAGAAGTTTCAAAGAAAAATACTTTTGTCTTATAAAAGTTACTCAATTTTCTGTCACTTTGAGGAAGAAGCCCATATTCTGCGTTACATCTTAATTATTTGTATTAGTACATATGTGTATTACATGATGGATATATTCACCATGGATATTTGATACACATACATGTTACAGTTTAGAACGTTCTGTTTTTCCTTTCCCTATCATCCTTCATGTCTTCCCACAAACCTAGATTTCGGTCTCATCTCCATAAAGTCTATCTTCTTCTTTTCTATTGTCTGTTATTTATTTTGCCTTTTAAATTATTGACACATTGTGGTAAAGAAAACTGATATATATATATCACATATATATATGCGCGCAACTGAATACTACTTAGCCATAAAAAGGGAACATTTGTGTCATTTGTAGAAAAATGAATGAACCTCAAGACAATAATACTAAGTGAAATAAATCAGACACAGAAGGTTAAGTGTATATGGTTTCACTTCATTTTGAAGGAAGTTGTGTGAGAACATAATGATAGCAATAGCTTCAATTATTTAATTTTTAAAGTTAATTATTTAATTTTAAGATTTTTAATGATGAAACTAAGCTTCAAATTTTGTAGCTTAAGAAATAACGATACAAACTCACTTATAAGGTTATTGAAAAAAATACTGATAGTAATGCTCTAAGTGACTATTATTATAGTTATTGTCTTAAAGGGAATACCTTTCTCAACTGAGTTACTGTAAAAATGTCTCTAAGAAGAAAAAACATTAAACACTATCTATTGGTTTATAGTATTGCTGTAACCAATAAATACCATAGGAAATACATTGTGAGATTCTTCTCATCTGTGTTTTTCATTGCTGTGATATCCATCTTCTTTGAATGCTCAGCGCTGTTATACAAGGTCATTAGATTGTGCGTGTGAGTTGAGAGGGATTGTGTTTTGATGGGACCAAATTTGTCTGCTCCTGCATTATTCACCTTTCTGTTACTGTAACAAAGTACCCCAGACAAAGACATGTTAAAAGAAGAAAGGTTTGTTTTGTCTCATGCTTTTAGTCTGTGATCATTTAGCACCATTGTTTTAGCACCTAATTAAATCTAGTTTTAGAAAATGCAAGCCACTTGTTGAATGATAAGAGCAATTTGCTAAGTATAATCTGGAGACATCAAAGAGCTACCTTTGTCATAAGTTTCCAGATTTCCTCTCAAAACTGTATTCAGACTAAATCTTTTAATTAATAGCTCTTAACCTTTATGGGGTCTCCTTTCAGAATCTCCTTAAATGTTGGTGTTTTCTCAGAGGTAATCATTCACATTTATAAAAATGCTGTCTCAAATTTTAGGATAGTGCATAGATCCACTGAAAATCACCTGAACCCTATAGCTTCCTTTTCTTTCTTCTGTCTTACAGATTAATCATTCTAATTACTCAGTGATTATTGTGTATCTTATCATTTATGAACCCTGCCTTTGCCCATGATTTTCAACAGTTTCTAGTTTCAGAATTACATACTGATGAGTTAAGATTACTTGAGAAGTGCTTTATTGATTATGCTATCATTCAAAATAAGCTACAGTAAACTTCCTGAAGCATCTATGTAACAGTTTTAGCTTAAGTGTCAACAATACCCATTAGACACAAACCGAAAGACTTCAACTCATGTTAGTTAGCTTTCTAGAAGGCCACAAATCAGAGAATGCTGAAAATATAATACCTTCATCTCATTAGGAAGCTTGAAATGTATGCTCATATGTACAGGGCATACATGGATGTGTGGTTGAGAACCAGATAATTATGTGAATCACCTAGACCCAGAAAAGCACATGGCCCCTTTACCCCCACATTTATATACCACTATGGTATATAAATGTGGTGAAATTCTTGTGTATCAACTAACAGTTCTTTGAATACACTGCAGTACTACATACTGAAGGAAGAATAAACAGCATCTTCTCATGGTTATAATTAATGTTTCCTGTGAAAACTTCTTCTCAATCACCCCTAAATTGGCCCCCTTGGTATCAATTCTTTGCCTACATTGTCCTTTGATTGCAGAAGATTTTAACTTTGAATTGGCATTCATCTAGATCAGAACTGAATTGCCAGGCCAAGTTTCATGGAAGCTTACAATGCAATGTGGATTATGAAATAGTACATAATTGTAGGAAAATAGAGAATGAATATAGAATCACTGGTATAAGAGATATCTAAATGAAATGCATCAATTCTATTCTAGCTGAATAGATATCAATAAATCTTGGAAAACAGCATTTCCAGGGTGCTTATATAATGGTTAAATCTGTCTGGTTTTTATACTACAATGAGCAAATATTTGAGATAATATATCATCTTAATAGAGAGGTGATCTTTTGTTTATTAATGTAGAAAAAACAATGCTGCAAGATTTCCTTATAATACGTACAATCTAGTGAACAAGTATGAAATTTAAAGTGTCTCCATTTTTTATGATGTAGAAGGAAGTGAAATTGGTTCTATTTCATGTGAGAACACTGAAAGGAGAACTAACTTTACACTTGATCCTAATGAGCATTAGGCACTGTATTACATTATTTACTAATGATATCTTAATTGTTTACAACTTCATAACAACCACAATATCACTGTGTCCATTTAATGTAGAGATTTTAATTTTCCCGAGCTTATGTTAAATAATCAACCAAAAATATCTCCAGACGTTCACAACTGGTAGCCAATTGGAGTCATAATGACCATGGTCCAACTGAATTGCATTCAGAGAAATTTTTCCTAAGATACTACTTTAATGTTATAATGCAGTATTAAAAGAGGTGTCTAAATAACATTAAAAAAATCTTCAAAACAGGGTACACAAAATGTTGGATAACAAGGATGGTATGCAAGGAAAAAACAATGAGGGAACCAAGAAATATTAGAAGAGAATTGTCAGACATAAGTAATACTTTCATCTTATATTCTAACACATTGGAATTCCACTTTACATGTGAATGAAGCACAAAGATTTGGATGAAGGATATAGTATATCCAGTGCAAGTTTTACTATCTATGATGCACACCTGATCATTAAAATTGAATGTGAAAATACAGCTTGGAACTAACTTTGAAGAAAAATTGCTGAGCCAGATATCTTTGCCATCCAATTCCAGGACAAGTAGCTGGATGATTGTTATTTCTTATAGTTATGGGAGCTGAACAGGTCTTCATGTTACCACACAGATATAAATGAGAAGAACACCCACCATTTATGGTTCTTAGGATCTGAAAGAAAAAATGCTGAGAGGCCAGAGCATGCATGATCAATAAATGCTAAAATACATGGGGTGAAGACTTCGCTTACATTAATCATTCTTTCTGACCAGAAGGGAGAAGAGGAGAAGGAAAGGTGGTATGAATAGAGAGAAGGTCAAATCAAATTGCTGAACACACATCTTTCTTGTAAAAAGGAATAAAAATGATTCCTTCATTTTACTGTGAGTGAAAGAATATTCTGATTCCCACTTCCTGCACACTGGTCACTCCCACTGGTGGGACAAATATCTGGCACCGCAACGTGAAGGGCAGGTTTATTTGGTTCATGATATCAAAGGGTTCATTCTGTGGCTACTTGGCTCCAAGGCAGAAATAGCTGAGCAGAAGGTCTTAAGAGAGGGAAGCTGTTAATCCATGGAAACCAAGGAACAGAGAAAGGACAAAGAGTCTACAAGAGGGGACACCCTCCAAAGTCATGCCCTCAGTGACTCTTCTCCTTCAACCCAGTCCAACCTTCTAAAAGCAAACTGAATGATGAATTTATCAGTGAATTAATCCCCTGATGAGTAGAATGCCCTACAGTTCATCACTTTCTAAAAACCTCACATATGAATTTGAGACTCTCCGGTCATGTTTTATTTTATGTTTATTTTCTTCCTCTCACACTTTACTTTTTATTACTACACGTTTGCAGTACATAATGATTACATTTGTTATGGGGAAAATGTACATGTACACTTTTTAGTCACATTTTAATGCTTTTCTTCCTTCCCTTCCCCCACCCCTCTTCCAGCTCTGCTTCTCCTCTATGTGTATAAATGCTCTATTTCTATTTTTTCAATTCTTTTTTTTCTTTAGATATAAACCATAATAGCTTACAACAGATGGACTCTGGTAAAATAGAAACAGGAGTGAGACAGAAGAATGACAGCTGCGTTAGATTGCTTAAAACAAAAGGGAGAGGTCCTCATTCAGAAGACAACTGATCATTCTGTGATGTAGACATGTAAGACCATTAATGCTGCCATCTGGCTGGGTTCTTCTTTGGGCTCAGAAAAATTACAAGACAGAAAATCAAAAGGGGATTGATAAGAAGTAGAAAGCGGCATCTATTGTAAAGTAAAAGCAAATAGCGCCCAGACAAAAGAGGGACTATTTATTTAAGGGTCTTTAATACACAAAAATGACTTCCTTTCAGCCAACTGGAGAATAGCCAAAGGGGTATGAAGACTTAGAAGTGAGCCCATAGGACCTCAAATAATATGGCAACATGCTTCTGTGAGAAGCATTGATTTTAAATTTAAGTAGATCTCTTTAGAGAGATACTAATATTTTATTTTTGGACAAGAAAATTCCATAATCTCTTTGGTGTGACCTTTCCTGGGATGCCTTCAACTCTCTTTGCCAGGACCCTCCCTGTAATCTCCTCCCCATATGGGCAAGTGTTACTAAGAAATCTTCCCACCCTTGCAAGGGGCTCTGCTGCTCCTCAGCATTTTCTAATGAACATCTTGTTCTACTGAAACTGATTTATCTGATTATTGTTGTGAGCTTCTTATTAGATTAGGAAAGTGACACCCAACCCTTAGAAAAGGAGATGAAGCCTAGCCATGTCCACACAAGGCCCAGATGCATTTTGCTCAGGGTTTTTGTCATCTCCTTGCTTCAATCAAATGATAATCCATAGTGAACAAAAAAAAATTTTACCTCAGAATATTATGTTATACGTGGTAAATACATACAAACTTATCCGCCAGTGCAAAAATAGAATTTAGTGAAGTTTGAAAGGATGAAAAATGTTGATGATTTAAAGATAAATCAGGACTTTGCTTATAAAAAGTACTTTCCATGAATTAAAACCATTAATTAGTAAAAATGAATCTTTTCAGTGAAGCTGTAGCAAAGATGGGCACCAAAATTGCTCGTAATTGATGTGGGCATGACTAAGCAACTTTCAGAATATTTATTCTGTATAAAACATTTAATCCTTGCTAATTCTCCCGACTTCTCTTTACTGCTACCACTTATTTCTGCGTACATGCTGCCTCACAAACACGTAGATGATAATGCTTACTTTTCTTATCATAAGACACATATTATTAAGCACACTGTGCTAGAATTTGTGCTGTGACTTTTAAATATTGTCTCATTCCCACCATGTCATCAGTTAACTGATTATCTCAATTTTACAGTTGAAAAAAATATCTCCAAGAAAACAAACAATACAAAGAAAATGAAACTTAAAGCTCTTGACTAAATATCTTAAGGTGAAATAGCTAGCACATGACACAGTAAGGATTTCTCTCCATCTATTTCATATATGGTGTTCCCATAAAATATAGCATTTACTTGTTCTGCAAACTTATACTGGTACTAAATCATGTTAGCCCTGGGGGTATAATGAGATGGTTTAAGAAGTTCAGTATCCAATGAGGGAACAGACAGAAAAATATCTATTAAATTACAAATTCTGAGTTCAGCAATAGGTACATTGAAATCTCTCCAAGTGGCATTGATATACACAAGGTTTCACAATCAAAGCAGACTACAGTACCAAATAAAATCCGCAAGATATTTTACAGGAACTTATTCCACATACATAATACTCTGATTGTATTCTGCTCCTCTGTTCTTTTCCCCATTGCACCACTATTTTTTGGAAATGAAAGTTAACTAGACAACCTTTCTACTCAAGACCCATATTGTCAGATAAAGGAAATGATGAGCAGAGACATATAGTGGTGCAGCCAAGACAGTCACTGTGCCCAGAATCACTCCATCGTTCTTTTAACTTCTGTTTCAATCCCTTTGCCTCTCCATGTTGGTTGAACTCAGAACTCTCTTCACTACATTGTATGCAAGAATGATAATACTAGTTGGCAAAAATGTCTCCCAGTGATCAGACATTGTCATGGAAATTATAAATCCTATGTTCTCTTCAAGAACTCATCTGTCCTTTTGTGCTTAGATTCTTATTTTTCCATTTACTCTCATGAGCAATGCCTGATATTATCACACTACCACTATTTTATTATCAAGACCATTATGATATTATTAATTTTCCCAACTATACCAGATACTCGAAGATTATTACAAAATATATTTTCAGATAAAACTGTCTTCTGGGACAACTGTTAGAACATTTTACTAAGATGACAGTCAAGAGAAAATTTCAAGTCACCATTAAGAATACTCCTATATGGCTGACATGTTGTGCATTTGTTATACCAGCTACTCATGAGGTTGAAGCAGGAAAAGTATACTGTCAATCCCAGCCTGTGCAATAGAGGCAGCGCAGTAAAACTCTGCCTTAAAAGAATTCCTGTATGTCTTCTAATTGCTCCTACTGGTTGCAACACTGATGAGGAAGCTCTGGAGTGCTTTATACTTTATATGGTGCACTTATGTATAATTTCTCATTTGATTGTCACAACTACTATTATAGGAAGTCACATATTCTGAGAGAAAAAAGTAACTTGCCCTGAGGCACATAGCTAGTAAGTTCTCAAACCACAATTTGATCCCAGATTTTCCCTTGTAAAATTCATAGCCTACATGTTACATTACACTCCTGGGGCAATCAAAATGTATTTTCATAGTGAATGTGGTATTGATCAGTATTCTTTAGAGAGACTTGGTATTTGTTCCTCAAATAAAAATGGGAGCTAGTGGTTAAATGTTGCTTTATAAAAGGTAGACTTTGTCTTAAATGACTAAAATTACATCATGAAAGTACTCAATAAAAATTCAAATTAGTTATTGCACACTAGTGGACTTGTCATTACCTTAGGAGTAGTTCTGGCATCACATCTGTAGTAATTTTAAATGCATTAATTTTGTTGTCATGTTAAATTATTAATGAAGATATACATGACTATTGAATCATATTTCATTGTTTCCATACAAATGAAGGTATAATTGCGTTAATCTTTTATGGTCTGGTTTCACAGATGGTACAGCATTTTGTTTAGAAACATCCATGCATTTCTAATATTTTGTCGTATTATAACAAAGCTATTATATTGTAGATAATCATTTGGATTAATTCAAAAAATATAAAAACAATCGGAAAGAGATGGACCTTTGAAGAAAATATTTGATGATTATACGAAAATAACTGTAGTGTTGTTACTTATGGAAATATTTTAAAATATGATGCCCAGTGAGGTAGAATATGAGGAATTTTTAAATTAAAAGTGCACTGTTGGAAGAGATACATTGTTATTGACTAACTCAAAATATTCCCCTCATTTCCAGCACACTCATCACCTCATTTGTGAGGCATTTTGGAACAGCTCTGGAAGTCCTCTTTCAGAGTGTCATCAGTTGCACTGTTGTACTGGTCTTGCTATTCTGAATTATGATCATTTCAACTTTGTGGGAGAGGTGGCAGTACTGCAGCGCCACATCCAGTGGAGAAGGTGGAGAAGGATGTGCTGTAATCGTTTTGTTAGCCTCCCTGTCTTGGTCACTTTTGTCATTGCTGAAACAAAATAACCAACATCCACAGTTAAAAAACAGAAAAGGTTTATTTCTGATCACAGCTTGTAGAGGTTTCAGCTCACAGTAAGCTGGCTTCCAGGCATTGTGGGAGAGCAGAGGGGTGTCGCAGAGGAAAAACATTTCCAGAACACAGAATACAGTAGAAGCAGCATCTGACTGGCGACCCAGCCACTCCTTTCTGCCACTCCCTCCTGTTCTAGCTGGCTGTCTCCCCTTGTGAGGGAAGCACCCACCCCGAACTGCACCAAAACAGTCAGTGCACTGACTTAGCGACTACACTCCTTAATCCCATCACCACTCACTCTAGATCGAGCCACCTCTGAAAAGCTTCACTTCTGACTGCATGAGGCAATTTTGGTAGTAAGTGTGTATTTATTCAAGACAGCCACATAAGGAAAAAAATCTGTACCCCAGAACCTCTCATTTTTCTTTACACTCAATGATTGGATTAAAAGGCAAAGTTTAAAATGAATATAAATTTATGGTAGATATCCCTCTCTTTCACTCACCTTTCTTGAAAATCTGTTCACTATAGGAAACTGAAACAAATTTGAAATTTTTTTGCTTCTAAGTGTGTAAGCCAGGTCACTGTTGTTTTTTTTTTTTTTTTTTTTTTTTTTTTTTTTTTTTTTTTTTTTTTTTTTTTTTTTTTTTTTTTTTTTTTTTTTTTTTTTTTTGTGAGACAAGGTCTCCTTTTGTAGTTCAGGCTGGCCCTGAGTTCAGCCTTGAACTCCCAGCAATCCTCCTGCCTCTACCTCCTGAGTGCTGGGATTACAAGCGTGAGCCACCACACCTGGCATTGTGGTATGTGGTACTGATTACTGGTGGGCATGATTCTCCATGCCCAGAACTGTTGTATGTGGTTACCGGGGATCCAGCCTGGGCCTTTGCACTTGCAAGGCAGGAACTGGAACCACTGAACTAAATCCCCAGGCCAAGGTCACTGTTTTAATAAATATATCCTATTCCTCTGTATTTGTAAGCTCTTGCACTGATGCCATTGTTGTTGCAGACTGTTATTAATATAGTTCTTGAAATATTTCATTAAATTTCACATTAATTTTAATATTTCTTTCTGGAATAGTTTAAATATTAATATATACATGAAATATATAACCAGATGGAATTCAAATCAATTTGTAATTCACATACTTTAAGTTTTTAATTTTCTGTTACATATATTACTATGCTGTTGATTGTGCTTTAATTATATTTATAAATTTAATTGAGGAGAGCTGATATTTCACTATTACTATTCTCCTAATTATTTCTTCTTTGTTATTTCTCAGAGTTTTTTACTCATCTAATACAGTTCTTGTTGATTGGTTTTCTAATTATATTCTTACATATGTGATTTATTTTTAATGGTATACTTATTATAATTTCATAATTTGGAAGTTCTTCATATATTGAAATTATAACTGTAAACTTTCACTGAATTTGAATACTTTTATGATTATTTTATGATAGTTCTCTCTCTTTTTATCGATAGTGATATCCCTCACCTAAAAGTGATTGGTTTATCTGTCTTTCCAAATGCTCAAAGGAGCTGGTAATACAGCATGATACTTGAGAATTTTTACGAAATTAAAACTTCACTTATCATGTGTCTCAATCATGTCATTCCTTAGTGAGAAGGAGAAATATATATACATGAAAAACTATGTTTAGATTTTCATGACAGCTTTGTTCATGGTACCTAAAAATTAAAAGCACCTCTAGTTCTTGGCAACAAGAAAATGGATAAATAAACGATCGTTAGTGTTTTAGTGAAATTCCTCAAAGCAACACAGCAAAACAACGGAAGAAACTACAACTTGAAATGATTTCTCAGGTGAACTGAATAAGAGAAACCCTTCGTTCTAAGTAAAGCTTTCTTCATTGTCTGGTTATTTATAGCCTTCATCCTCTTGCTTGTTTTTACTAAGTGTGTTTAAGTTTTTAATTGCAGTCCAACTTCTGTAGCTCCCTTCGATCCCTGACATTTTCACATGTACGATTCTTCTATCTATTCAGATCTATAGAGTTTGTCAGTTGTAGTTACATTTCTTTTTATCCCTTGAATTTAAGAACAGCATGAAATGTGGGGTGTACACAGCAGTTGGCAGAACATGTGAGTTTTCAAATGCCCACTGGAGATGGTACCAGGACTCCGTGCTCCAGGGACCAGCCCCCTGTTTTGCCTCCTGAGAATAATACTCAAACTCATTGCTGTCTCTGGATTTTGACCATATTTGGGAATTATATTTCCCCTTCTATCAGCCTCTGTGGCCACATTTGTGTGGTTAGAATTTGAATTTCTGCTTCTCCTGGTAGCCAAACTTTTCCAATTTCCTTTCTTTATAAACTTGGAGACTAGATGTATTTCTTTACCTCAAATAATTTGGTCTTCTAGTCCTGAGTGACCAGCATTTTGTTGTATTTTTTTTTAACAAATTGATAAATTCCTTTGGGAAGGTCACCTTGAAAATTATCTTTGAGATATAACTCTGATTAATTTCATATAATGTGGATGCAAGTTTCTGTGTGAGAAGACATTTCATGTATCTGAAGAAACCAAGAAAGTTAACAGCTTGTTTAAATTGTTAACCTTGAGTAGTTGTCTTTCTGTTGGTTATGATAAATTTGCTGTTTTCATTATGGCGCTGTATAAATGACACACATTTAATTTGGTGAAAAACACTTGTATATTCTAATTCAGAACTTTATAAATTCTTTGCTTTCTAAATTATCTTATAAATCAGCCAATAGTATTCTATTCTTATTACTTTGTTGTACCATTTTAACAAATGTAGTGGGAGACTTAAACTTCACATTTTAACATTTTTTTTTCATCTCCATCAACTAATTGTACAAGTTTATTGAGTACATTTCCTATTTTTTTGTTATTTTAGAAACTCATTGTACCAAATATTTTACCACCATGTAGTACAAATCATCAGCTTTTAGTCCTCCATATTTCCTTCTCTTCATGCTTATAGTCTCATGGTATTGTATATATTTTAGAACTTTGAAATTTAAATTTACCTTTGCCAATACATAATAACCATCATAAATATCAGTAACTTATGATGCTCCAAACAGGCCTATAATATATACTTCTCTAAGTGCATTACATTTTACATTTTTGTGACAGAAACACTGTACATCTTGATACCTGTTTTATACAGGTAGCTATTGGTATAATAATGTTTCATAACAAACAGCCACAAAAGATTAGAGACATTTGAATATTCACATCAGTTGGTCTCCCAGCTGGACATGGCTTTCCCTTAAGATGAGGTAGCCTACACTAAGCTCTTCTGGTTTTGGGTCTAGATATCAAGTTGAGTTCAGTTTTGTCCATGAGGCTTAGACTGTGTCATGCTCTGGAAGAAAATTTGTCTACATTTTGCCCATGAAGCTTTGTCAGAGATGGAGATGAAGGGGAATGGACTAGTTAATCTGGTGGAGAAAATTTCTAGGCAGCTCAGTGTTCATGCTGTAGCATTGGTACTGCTGGCTGCTTTCAGTCAGATCTACAGGAAGAGTTAGGAGCAAAGGGCAGAGTTGACTGATTTGACATGTTTGGAGTTTCATCTGAAAGGAAATTCCTGAAAAGTTGGGCCAAAGGGATAGTTGTTGCTTGATTTGGTTGTGGTAATTAGAAAGGGGCAGTTTGTAAGTGTTTTGCATTAGATAATGAGGGTAGACCTAATGATTGGATATTCTTGGCTTTACGAAAAAAAAGAAAGGGACCAGAGGAGCCACACATGAGCAAATGGGCTCCATGATCCTTGCCAAGTGATGTCCTGAGCCACCTCGTGATTCCACCAGAAACAAGGTCATTGCTAGATGGGCCCCTCATCGTGGACTAGAATCATCGACAAAATGTACTCTTTTCTTTGTAAATTATTTATGTCATTAGCAATAGAAAATAAAGTAAGGAAAAGCTTTAGCCTGCAGTTAAGAGTTAAATAACCAAGAAGCTCATTTAAAAAGACCATTTCAGTAAATTTATACAAAAACTGTGGATTAAAAAAAAATGATCAGTTAGTATACATGGAACATCGGCTGCAAGTCAGCCATGTGCATTCATTTACATATGGCCTGTTCATTATTTTTCCTCTCCAATGGCAGAATAGAGGAATTCTAACTGAGACTGTATGGCCCACAAGCCTCACATGGTCACTCTCTCAACCATAGAAAGATTTTTCTCTCAGACTAGACTATATTGAAGACTCTCTACAGCTTCATATTTTTGGATTAAGATATTATAAAAGACCCGCTCATTTATCTGGCTCAGGAGTTTCTGATTCATATTTTTACTTAAATTTTCAAATGATCAATCAATATTTCAGCCTGGAAAGTCTATTTGTAAGTTGTTGCATAAGAAACACCAAAGACATTATTTTCCCTGAAGCTGAAGTGATGTTGCCAGTCTCCCTGAATAAATCAGTAGCTATTTAATTTTCATGTCAAACCTGAAATGAAAATGGAAAGAGAAGGCAAAAATAGAGCAGCAAAATGGAAAATGTAATACTTAATTGAAGTAACATGAGTATTTTTTGTTGGAAATGTAATTATCTAATGGATTTCAGCTAGTGGCACCAACCCAGAACCTGTGTTCCTGTGAGTGCCTGCAGTCATTCCATCTCAACAGGATTTTTCAGGTCTACAGTTTCCCATCTCATCAGGCAAGGGACAAAAATAAGTCAGAAGCAACCCATTCATTTCAGCTTTTACTTACATATTTACTTGGCAGACAATATCCTTCATTATTAATTGAAGATTTCAAATAGTCATTACTCATGACTACAGAGAATTCCAGAATCATCAGATGTCAAACTAAAACCACTCAGAAATTATTATTCCTTCCTTTCCCATTAAAGTTGGGATTATTTTGCTACATGAGCAATAAAATTTTATGCAGACCTTCATTACACTGCTAGATTGAGATTATTAAAATACAGATTACTGTCCCATATAGTGTTTTAAAAATCATTTAAAATACAAGAATACTCACCCCAAATAAAAACTGTTGTTTGCTCTTAAAATGTTTTTGTCAGATATGTTCAAAATATTTCTTTTCTGAAGACCCTTTTGTATGTGACTGAAATCATAATTCATTTAAATTCAACTCTACTATACAGGATGTGAGAAAGGCCCTGAGGATACACTAAAATAATAATGGCCTCAGAGTTTCAAATAGAAAATTGACTTTCAAAAAGAAAGCACAAGATGGAAATTTTGAAATTAAAATATTTTGTTTTTATATAAAAAGAGGGAATAATTAATATTTGACCAACTTTTCTAATTATTATGTATTCTGCCTGTGCAAATATTTTAATGAATTGCATCAAGATGTATATGCTGAGATGTTGGACTGTTTTAAATATTGCCACTTGTGCATTCAGAATGATTTCTGAATTTAATGCCGAGTTGAGCCTTGTGAACTGAAAGAATACATGAATTTTTTTTGCTTGTATGTTTCCATTAGATAGTTGAAAACACTGAGGTTCACAAAGGTAAAACATACCACAAAAATAGAGCAAAAATAAATCAATCTGATTTTTGAAGTCTAAATAGAGTGAAGACAAAAAAATTCCACCGTGCTAAAGTAATGCTGATTCTGTCCCTGATTTGCTGACATTTGTGTTTGTAGATATTGGTTAAAATAACTTATAAAGAAATCCTTTTCATGCATTCCGAGAATATTTCCTAACAAATGTCAACTACCATCACAAAAGAGAATGATAGAAAGTGATGAAAGGAAAGATAAACCTTAGAGGAAAATACTGTTTACCAACAAAGTCCAGTTTTTTGTTTTTGTTTTTTTTTTTCCTTATACTCCGGTATCTGCGGTATTTAGGAAGAAGCTTCATAGTGACTACTAGGGGCCTTATAATAAATGATGTGGAGGCATCAGATTGCAACGTCAATGCTTCCGGTGATATTTGGGGATGGTGAGGCTCCACAGCAGCCCTGTGAGGTGGATAGAGTTTTCCTAGCACAACAGATCAGGTCCTCTCACTCTGCAGCTTTGGTTGGTGCTGTGGGAGTTATCCTACCCAGCTCCCAAACAGCGTGATGTTGACATAGTTTTTAGCTCCTACAGCAGAATCGAGCACATTCAGAGCCTTGTCACTTTGTACCAGTAGTTAAAAGAACTCTTATCCCAGATGCCTTTATGGAAAGTTGTTGGCAGGAAATAGTGAGCTGCATGGTACAAATGGATGCATGTTATAAACGGCTTCTGTTTTCAGAAACACTGCACATTCCAGAATACATGCACTTGTGAAACAAATAGCTATCAAGCGTATAATTTCCTCCCACAAAAATTCCATTACAGAAGCGGTTAGGCTTTCTGATAGCAAATTTAAAGTTTCAGTTGAATGCATTTGATGATGAAGAGGTTAAGAAGTTATTACCAGTCAGACAGAATGCTTGATATTTCTGTGGTAAAAAATAAATCCCTGTCATTTTGAGAAAATTTTTTGTGCCCATGTTGTGTGGACTCCCACTCCTTTCCCTTAAATTACTTTAAGAAGGTACTATTTGCTTTTTCAACTGGAAATTTCCTGCCATTGACAGGTACTTCATATGTGATTGCTAGGTAACAAGTTTGTGCTGAGGTCACTAAAAGATGCTGTCTAATATTTGTTTTAATATTTTCCATAGTTGATTATTTACCTCTTCCCACATAGAATCTTTTGAACATTCCTTCCATCTTTGAGGAATGTAGTATATTAGGGATCTTGCCTACCCAGGACAGTTGCTCATATTCTTTTTCATAAATTTTTTCAATCAGATTTCAAATGACAAATCTATGTTTTGTTCATCAGATAAACAGATATGAGCATCTCATTCAGGAGAAAGTGATAGGAGTAAGAGGATGCCTTGCAGAACTTATCTAGGGAGAGGCACAGGTAAGATGAAGAACTATCTGGCTGTCAGCGTATCCTGTGGCCAGAGGTGGCAATGGGATCGTGGGGATTCATACTTGGATGTAGTTGCAGCACTTTCCCATAATCCTCTGGTCCTTTCAAGTCTTGGCTCCTCACAGAGACCCAGTGAGCAACTTCTATCCTTTAATATATGGTTTAGGGGAGGAATATTATAGCTAAAGAGGGTGCTTTTGCAAAATTGATCATTAAACATTTAAATACTTTGCATGCTGACTTGGATAATTTCATCCAACTTTTAGTAGAGAGAAACAGAGATGTTCCCTTCGATACAAACAATTATTCTCTCAACCCTTTATCTTTATCTTGTATAGCTAGTCATCATGTATGGAGAAGTTCATACTACTGACCAAGGATTATAAATAACTGAGTGGTGTTTATGACAACAATTTTATGTTTCTCATGTCCACCCTAGTACCTTTCATGTGGTAAGCTCTTAATAAGTGTTCATATAAATAAGCTGACTGTTCAAACCTTCTGATATAAATTCTATATCTCCATCATTTAAGGCAAAGTAGCATTATGTTTATCATGATTAGAAAATGTAAAGTCAGAGAAAAATGAATTTGAGGTAAACTGAAATAGAAAGTAGACAATTAGATGGAAAGGGAGAAGGATGATAGAGCAGAAGAAAAACAATACAAATATATTTCAGGTCAATAGATTTTTCTTTATTTCTAGATAGAAGGAACTTTGTTTCACAAGAAATTAAAAAAATCAGTATCATCCTTTAAATTAGTACTGTAAAAATACACAGTTATAAAATTTAACAATAATGGTCCAGAATGTTGTTGCCTTATTTTAAAAATAAAGTGTAGGAAATAACAGTGATAAAGGACAAAGTGATAAATCAATGTAGGGAGGGCAGGGGAATGGGATAAAAGGAAAATCCAGATACATCATGTACAGGTACAAGTTCTCAATGGTAAATGTGATCACAATGTACCAGTCCACTCATTAAAGCAAAAAAAGAAAAAAATAATAAATCAAGTTGCAACATAATTAAACATTATAAATGTGTTGTTTCATTTTGGCTACACTCTTGTTGTCTGGGGTGATGGAAGGCTAATAAAATTAGTCTTGAGGCAAGAAGTGTTGAGTAGCTCTCACTAATACAACTTTAATGGTGAAGAAGGAATATTCATTTAAGCAACATGAGACTGAAATACATCCTTCCCAGAAAATAAGATTTAAATCTTAGGCTTTTGTTGGAGAATGCTATAATTTAGTCAACTTCTTTGTTTAATTTATCCAGTAAAGATGTCTTCATTTCTGTCAAATATCAATTACATATTTTGAGATGCATGTCTTTATCCACATCCTTCTACCCCAAAGAATTAATGAGAATTCATCAAAGATGAGAGAAAAATTAGAAGGCTACTGTGTGAAAATTGCACTGTTGTCATATGGTAGATAAAAGATCAAGAAAGTGGTATGATGTGCAAATTTCAATATTTTGAAAGTGTAAGAGCAGGTAATTTTACAGATCAGGAGGACTTGAAAATTCATTATCATTAACTTTCTACTTTCTTAGGACAGTTTTCAGTAATGTCTCTGGCAGATTACTATCTAATTGTAGCTTAATTAAATCAGTAGTGGGGACTTTGTTTCCTTCTAAATCCATTTTTCTATTACAAATATTATTATCGATCACTTTGCCTATTGCAGATACAATCTTGGGAGGAGATATGATAGATATCACATGCTAGAAGTTATCGAGATTTATCTCTAGAGTATCCTTCCCACTATATAATAAAGTAAATTTGATCTCATATAAAAGCCCTCAAGTTCTTGAAGTCACACAAGGCTCTGAAGAAATGTAAAAGGTACGTAGAAAGTATTTCTACTGTCCTGGTAAAACGGTAGTCAGATAACAATTTTTAGATTTAAATGTTTGTATGAGAAAGGAAAATGGATAGGAAATTAGTGATCCAAACACCCACCATCAGCAGGTTAAAAAAGAGTGATGTTTTTAAAATTAGGTTAAAAAAGACAAAAACAGTAAATGATGCACGAAATCAATGAGACAGAAAATGGACAAATAATGGAGAAAAGTTTTAAAATGAGAAGTTGTTTTCTGAATAAAGTTGGTAAACTTCTAGAGAGATTGATCAAAATAGAAGAACAGAGAGAGATAAAGAAAGGAAAAACAGTGAACAAATTGAAGCAGCAGTATTTAGGACAAAAGAAAAAGATTACACAGCTTTCTTATACTAAAATAATAATAAGGATTCTAAACTACTTTATAACAAAGGGTTATCAGACTTTGAAAAATAGACAATTTTATTCTATGTACTTTATCAATGCACATTAATTTCATAAAATACTGGCTTTCACTGGAGCATTTTCATATATAGGTATTTTTATAAATGTATATTGAACACCTATTGTAGGACCAAGAATGGATCACTAAAGCAATGCTTCCAAATCTTTAATACATCTGAAATTGCAGGTTCTGACACAGAGGTCTCTGGTCAGACCTAAGATGGTGCATTTCTGACACAGTCACATTGGACTGTAGTGTTGCTAATACAAATGTGTTAGGTGGGAAGCAGTACTCATTGGGCTATTACAATCATTTGGTGTACCAAGTGAATCTATGAGCATGCAGGGCTTGGGTGTTCTTGAGCTGAAATTGGGGACGAAGTTCCAAGAAATACTGAGCAGGGATCTCTGAAAAACTGTCATTCTAGAATGGGACCTGGTGAGATGCAGATATGGAGAGATGTAGAAAATAAAATTTAAAAATATGTCACAAAACTCCTTTTGAATTGGAGCTTATGGATCCAAGGTCTTGGGTTGAAGACCCCTATTCTAAAATAGGAGCAATAGTATAGTGCTGGATCTTACTAGTGATGAATCCTATGGGAAAGTACACCCCTTTTCAGTTTTCCTGACCTTCATAATAAAAAGAAAATTTCAAAGAACATAGTAAACTATCAACATCAGAAGTATTAATTAAGATAACATTTAAAGGAACTCTTGATTGACAGGTAAAAAACTGAAGCATTTTTAATTATATAATGATCTTTCTAGCTTGAGTGGTTTTAGTGAACAGTTTAATTAGACTATGCTAAAAGCACATAGAATCACTACTCTCCAAAAATCTTCAAAATTAAAAATAAAATGTTTTTCTCATTTCACAGTTGGTTACACGGTCAATACCAATGTATTTTGCCTCTTGTTAACTCTGTCTATCTCCAAAGCTCAGCATAAACAAAATATGTACATAACAGACTGTCATCTCCTTGACTTATAATTTAATTATTAATAATAACATCGAATTCTAAGTTAAGGCCAGATGCTTAGAAGTGACCTTAGAGTTTTAGAAGAAAATAGCAGCCAGAAAAAAACAAAACAAAAGCAAACAAAAACCTCAGAAAACTATGGCACAGGGGAAGCTGAACCAGTTATTTGGCTTTTCGATTATGCTAATTCTTGGAAAGAGTTTTAGTTCAGGGCCTGTTAGTTCAGAACCCCGAAAATCACCTTCAGGGAACAGATTCCTCATTGATCAGGCCCTCAGTTTTACAGGACATGAGTGCACAAATACATACATACTGATGGTAAATATTCCTTCCACCTGGTCATCTTTCACTTTGCCACAGGGCACATGGCTCTCTTGAATCACACTTTCTAAGAATCTAAATTTGAATACAGAAGATGATTTACTGGTTGTAAATAAGAGCAGATGGAGGTGGGTTGGGGGGTGTTTTATTTCAGTCATAGAAAAGCTTCGTGATCTCGTGCATAATACAAAGTACCTGGAATATGGACAAAGTGCTTGCATTAACCAATCTGGGCTTCTGTGTGTGGATTTAGGGCTAAATAAGCACTGCTGTAGGTGTTAATTAGCTGACACTGAGATAAGGATTATTCTGGTTTTCCAGATGGGTCTACTTAATTATGAGTGTCCTTAATTATAGCAAAGAGAAGCAGAAGAAGTCCCAGTGGTACAGATGAAATGACCAGCTTGGTCATTACTGGCTTTCGTACATACAGTCAAGGCTGATTTTTTTTTTAAATCTTTATTGGTACATTGCATATATGCATCATGATTGCATTCCATAATGGGGATTTGTACCAGTATAAGACACAACTTAATTCTCATTTTTTCCCATATCCCTACCGACCCTACCACCCCCTGTATACATAAAATTTGTTTCCTTTCTTTTTTGTTATAATATCATTATTTTTTCCCCTTCACCCTATTTTACTTTGAGAATCATATGTTATATATTGTGAAATAGAAAATACTCAAAAAGGCTGTTTCTTTACAGTGACCTTTGAGGCCCTTTTCCCTGGCTCATTCTGCTTTACATATCTCTTCCTGAGCTCCACCCAATCTGGCTTCTCCCTGCTTAATTGGCTAATTAAAAAATCAGGAATTCAACTGGCTCTTCTTGCTGCTGAGAATGCTCTTTCTCTGTCTGTGAGGCACACCTCCACAGCTTTCCAATTTTCATTCAAAGGCAATCTTCCTCATGAGCTCTGACACCACCACACTGAAACTTGCGAACTCAGCCCAGAGCTCCAGGTTACCTTATCTGCTTTATTTTTTTTCTCTAGCACTTAATAAACTTCTAATCCATGAATTAGACTGTTATCTATCTCTTCTCACTTGAAAATTCATGAGAGGAGGAATAGCTTTATGTATTTAGCCCGAGTTCCTTGGAAAGTAGCATATATGTAGTAAATATTTGTTGAATCAAAATGTGGCTATGTATATTGTTCATTGTACTGAGTAATAAAGAAGCCAAATAGTGGACAGGACACATATATTTCCTGTTTGTAGGCTACTGGACTAGGTGTAGTATTTAAATCTGAAGGATATTTAAAATATGTGTAGTATATTTTTAAAATTTAATAGATTAGGAAATTAAGGCCCAGTGATATGTGACTATCGTTAGTCAGCTCTCCATTACTAGAATCAATTGCCTGACACAGGCTATTTATGAAGAAAGGAGAGGTTTATTGAATTTACTATAGACAAGATTCAGTGCGTGGTTAGCTGGCCACATTGGTTTGGCCTGGATGCCTGTGGCAGATAATGGGATAGCATGAAGAAGAAAATGGTCACATCTTGAATCAGAGCAGATAGAAACTGAGTTCTGTGATATTCTTCAAGGCTTCAACTCCCGTGATCTCATTATCTTAGTGCCTTTCACTAGACCCCACCACTTTAAAGATCTATAGCATTACCTAATAGTGTCTCTTTTTAAATTGAATTCTTTATTGGTACATTTTATATACACATCACAATCATACTCAATATTGAGAATTTGTAGCAGTATATGACGAGTTAATTCTCATTTTTACCCATTCCCCTACCTACTATACAACCCCTTCATCCCTGTATACAGAGATACTATGAAATAGAAAATATTCAAAAGGAAAAGGGTAGGGGTAAGTAACATGGAGAAAGAAAAACTATGGTATTAAAAAAGGAAGCAGAACTAATGTAGCATCTTTTTGGACACTCCTCTGAATGTGAACCTAGGGGGACATTCAGTGTGCATACCGTACAGTGATTCCTCAAAGATAAAAGAAGAAATGAAACTTGATTACCTGACTCAAAATGAAGCAGTCTTTGAACTATACACTGTACTTACCATTCCCTTTTGTAGTAGTTTATGATCACAGTATAGCAGGGACTGCAAATATTAAATATAAGATATACATAAAGATGTTTTTGTATAAGAATATAATTTGTACTATTTATGTTGAGTCAATAGCATACAAACAATGCTACAGTATCCTAGAACTATAAAAAAATGTTTCTTAAAGTAGTATAGCATCATTTAATCAGGTGAAGAATAAGTAAACAAAGAATAACAGTATAGGGCCGGGGAGTTAGCTCAGTGGTTCTGGCGCCTGTCTTGCAAGCGCAAGGGCCCGGGTTTGATTCCCCGGTAACCACATAACAATACTGGGTGTGGAGACCCACACCCAGCATCAACCAGTACCACATACCACAGTGCCGGGCGTGGTGGCTCACGCCTGTAATCCCAGCACTCGGGAGGCAGAGGCAGGAGGATTGTGATGTGAGTTTGAGGCTGAGCTCAGGGCCAGCCTGAACCACAAAAGCGAGACCCTGTCTCA
>PVIR01010001.1:0-51392 GCA_004026965.1 Petromus typicus
TTTTTTTTCAGAAAAGATGGTTCCCTAAACAAACACATGACTTCCAGGAAGTTCCCAGGAGCATTCTGTGTGACAGACAAATGTAGAGACAGTTCTCTCACACATCAAAGATGAATGGATACACAAATTATAGTTGCTCCTTAGAATGGACCATTATTCAGCTGTAGACATGAATGAAGCACTGATTCATGCCACAGCACAAATGGGCTTCAAAAATCTGCTCAGGGAAGGAAGTGAGATGGGAAAGGACAAATGTTGTGTGATTTCATTTCTGTGCAAGACTCAGAACAGTAATCCGGAGAAGCAGAATGCAGACTGGAGATCTAGTGGAGCAGGGTAACAGCGGGGAAGATGCAGGGCTCCTGTTGAGGAGGGACATGTTTAGGAACTTCAGCGAGCCTATGGTTTCTCCACTCTGCATGCTGTTAAAATGATGTGTCTTGCTTTTTTTGTTTGTTTGCTTCCAGACAGGGTCTCGCTTTGTAGTTCAGGCTGATCCTGAAGTCAGCCTTAAACTCAGTCCAATCCTCCTGCCTCTGCTTCCCAAGTGCTGGGATTACAGGTGTGAGCCACCACGCCTTGCATTGTGGTATGTGGTTACTGGGGATCGATCTCTGGACTGCTCTTGCAAGGCAGGTGCCGGAACCACTGAACTAACTCCCCGGCCCAGATGCTGTCTTGTACCTCAGGTTTTTTAGATGCATGACTTAAAACCTACGAAATATATTTTGCTAAGTAAACTGCAAAGTTCTTCCCCATTCCATGGGGTTTTGGCTTTCAGTTTTGGAAGAAATTATGGGAGCTGCTTATATATTTTATACATGAGCAGACAGGTGGCAGAGAAGTCGGTAAAGCACTGGCCCTACACAGTGTGAGCCCCGGCCACACTCCAATCCCCAGAGCTGCAACATCACGCATTTGGACCACTCGAAGAATAAATGGTTTCAAGGACAACACAAACAGTCCTCACCTCTTGGACCTGATGTGGCAGAAATAGTTGCAGTGTGTCTGGCTAAAATCAAATAAAGGGAAGAGACAAGAAGATGCCTGGCTGGCGCATTACAGGGGGTCAAAGCCAAGTGAGCAAAGGGCTTTGGAAGTGGCTGCAGACACTGGGCAGTCCGAGGGTCATTCGCCCTGTCAGCGTAGGGTCTAGAATTGTAGAGCAGGAGCAGCCAGGCCCCCTCCCTGGAGCCAGGCAGAGTTGTCTCACCCAGTCCTTAGTGGCTAGGCGAGAGGTTGCTGCTCCTGCAAGCTTCCATCTTCGTCTTCTTCGCCCTTGCCCTGGCTAGAAATGGCCAGGCTGGTTTTCCTCCGGGCATCTGTTTCCTGCAATGCTCTGCAACCCTGTAGCACAGATCTCTTTTTTTCAACGGTAAGCATCCAGCAAAACATGACCTCTAGTGCAGAGCCAGCCCAGAGGAAGCACGGCTCTGCAGTGTGGCACTAACCGAGGGGGTCCGCCCCGTGAACGGAGACCCCGATTGACTAGAGCGGGCTGAACAGAAAGAGGGACACAAGGGAGACTCAGGAGGCCGAGGTCCATGGAGACTCAGGAGGCCGAGGTCCATGGAGACTCAGGAGGCCGAGGTCCATGGAGACTCAGGAGGCCGAGGTCCATGGCTCTAGGCGGGTGAGTTTCCACCGCTGAGATGGAAGAAGGACCTGCCCTCGGGGCTGCTTCCGGCAACACGGACTCTACCCAGTTCGCAGAGGCCATGACCTTGGACATTGTGAGTGGTAATGAGCTCCAGTGCTAAGCCTTGCCAAGGTCCATCACCTACTTTGGACAGTTAAAAAGATCCACCTCCTCTTGTCCTAGTTTCAGGAAAGGAATCAAGGGGTATCTGAAAAAAGAGAGTGGGGAAGGAAATAAGTAGAGCTCCACTCTAGCCTCTAATAACCACATGCCTGAGTCCATGTCGGTATAAATTATAAACTTATTTAATGCATTCATATATTTATATCATGGTATATGTACTGTATAATTAAACCACATAATATACAATTGTATTCCTGATGCATATTCATGATCTGTATTGCATATTCATGATATCCGTGATGTATATTAATGTATCATTACAGTCATGCACCATGCAATGGTATGTCCTCGCTCCTGAGGACAGACCTCATCTAAAGTAGGGGTCTCAGAAAACCCCCATGCAGCTGCAACAGCCTTCCATCCCATCCTCATGAAGCCGCTGTGAGCACACCCCCTGCACAGACAGGGTGTGAACATGTGGCACCTGTCTGTGTGTAGTACAGGACATAAGACCTGATCATGGCAACAGACAGCTACATTGCTGATTTATATATTCCAGCATCATTACTTTAGAGAGTCCCCTGACCTACAAAATAGAGATTCCCGTCAAACAGCAAGCCAGGTGACAGCAGCAACATCCCTGTGTCTGGTGGCTTCTTCACGGCATCAAAGGGCCACACAGAGTGACTCATAGGTACCACCTAGGTGTCTGCCCTGCCACCTGCTCTCCGATGATTGCAGCACAGAAACAAAAACCACTCAGTGGAGCGGGTGTTCGTCCCTCCCCTGTCCTCACTGAGCCGCAAATGCCCGACCCCCAGAGTGAAAGGAGGGAAGGTCCATTTCACCTGAGTTTGTGGAGGTTTCCGTCTGTGACTGGCTGGCCCCAAAGCAAGGTGGCAGAGCCACAACGGTTCACTACAACAAGACAATAGCAAAGCAACAAGGAACCAGGCAGGGGCCCTCAACGGTCTCTCTCCCCCGCTCACTTTATGCACCTCTGAGGATCTCCCGGTGCCCCCATCCTGGCCAGGTAAGAGTCGGGCACCTCCTCGTGACACAGAAACGGAAGGAGTGAGTACGCGGAGCCCTTCCAGTAAAACCTCTGGGGGAAAGTGCAGCCGATCCAGACATCGGTGTCCTTTCAACCAAGCTCTTCACTTGGTTATAGAAAGGAGCAAGCAAAATGCTGTCCTGCATTTTCACCTGATGCCTGTGAGGCCTGCCAAAGGAGTTTGATAATCACGATATTTTTTTTAAAGGAGGAAGGAGTGGGGGAGGGGAGACAGGGAAGAAAGAACTCACAAGGAAATAGAAAGGGGAAGAAACGGAAGCCAAGGAAAAGGAACACTTTGGTGGGTCTTCTTGCGTTGGGTGCCCAGACTAACAGCCACCTGAAACTGAAGCCCCAAAGCTGCCCTTGTGGGATCCCAGCACCTCCGTTACCAGAGCCCTTACCTGGGTCTCCAGGCAACCCGCTCTCCCAGCTCCGCGCGCCCAGGAGGGCACGGGGCAGCTCCCCGCCCACTGATTGCCACACGGTCTGTGGAAATAACTCCCCTGCTTGGTAATCAGAGGGCTCCTCCCGACCTATTCATGCAGCACAGATGCAGCCTTGTGCATTTCTGATTGCAGACAAACAGTAGCAGCATCAGCCGGGGGTGCAGAGCACACAGCGCATCTCTCCACAGGCGGTGGGTATTCCATAAGCAGAGGCGCATGAGCAGATATACAGATGTACACGTATGCAAAAATTTGCTAATGGGCACACAAGGATATATTCAAGTATGTGCGTGGTGTGAATGCATAAATGCTCGCGTACATACAAATGTATGCATACACACATGCCTGCACGTACCACAGCAAGCAAACATGTAAATACACAAGTGTGTGCACATCAATGCACTCTCGTGTGACTACACAAGTACACCCATACACATACACCAAGAGGCAGTGCCATGTACTCACACACAGCTATACACACATATGCATGTAAGCATGTCTAGACAGAGCGCTGGGTACACACAGACGTCTATCCACATGCACACTTATGCATACACCTAGATGCAGTGCCGTGCACACACAGCTACACACACACACACACACACACACTGGTATGCGTATGCCTGCACACAGTACCATGGGTGCAGGCACATGCCTGCACACACGCACACATATGCATACACAGCCATGCACATATAGTCACACATGCCAATGTAGCAAGCACTCCTTTGCAGCACTTGGGAGACTGAAGAAACTGCCAGCAATTTTAACGCCTGCTTCCTGGGGGGGCGGGGAGAAACATTATTCAAAGCTGCAGGCTAAGCCACCACCATTCCAAGGGCCAGACTAAAGGTAGACGTGTCGCCACACAGCTGTACACCCAGGACTCTGGGAAGCCATTTGGCTTTGGTTGTAAAATATTCACCCAAAATCTCCTGTGCTGTGCAGCACTGGAATCATGGAGGTGGGTTTCTCTGTGTCCCAGCTGCCATGATATAAGCCATTGTCCTCCACCAGTGCCTTCCACCTGGCCCTGCCTGCCTTGGAGCACCTGACTTTGGACTGGAAATGGAGGCAAAAATTAACCTTTCCTCATTTAAATTGTGATGGTAAGGTACTTGGTCCCAGCAGCCAGAAAATGGCTAAGACAGAGGCTGAGGTAGGAGGATCTCAGATTCCAGCCCAGCCTGAGCAACTTTGTAAAACTGCCCCCACCCCCCGCCCCAGTGCTAGGAATTGAACTCACAACTTTACGCTTGGAAGGCAAGATGTCCTATCTTAAAATAAAGACAGGCTAGGAAACAAAGCCTATGTATATAGGGGGTGGGGAGTTGTAGGGTGAGCAGGGGAATGGGAAAAAATGAAAATTAAGCTGTGTCACGTACTGGTACAAATTCTCAATGGCAATTGTGATCACGATGTGTACGTAAAATGTAGTAAAATCAATTGTTAGGAAAAGAAAGGCTGTGAATGTAGCTTAATGTGAAGGCCCTAGGTTCAGCCCATGATACCACAACACACATCATCAAGACTTTGAAGTTGTATCTTCAGTCTTCTGCAGCCTCAGTTTCCCTCCTTGCAACACACTAAGTGGGATTCCTTCTCAGAGCACTAGATGAGAGAGCCTTGGTCCCCACTGGCCCTGCTGCCTTCTCATAGCTCAGTGATGAAGGACTAGCTGGTTCTCAGTCCCCACTGGCCACTTCCAACTCCTGTTAAGCACAAGAAAATTTCCACGGCTGGAGACCAAGTCATAAGGAGACACTGTCCACTGCACTTTCCCTTTGCCTGTGCCAACAGGTAACGAACAGTGACTACGCACATTTTTGCAAACCTTGTGCCTTCTGGGGCTTGCTCCTTGGTGAGAGAGATCAGCCCTGTTCACAGGAACCTGGGAGGCAGGTAGAACAAGGAAGCCTCCTCTCCTCCACCTGGCTGCTATCCATATCAGGAGCCAGGCCCTGCCCAGGTGCACAGGTGTCCAGATATGCAGGTGCCCAGGTGCCCAGGTATGCAGGCACCCAGGTGCACTGTGCCCAGGTGTGCAAGTATCCAGGTGCACTGGGCCCAGGTATGCAGTTACCCGGGTACACTGCCCAGGTGTGCAGGTGCATAGTTGTCCAGGTGAACAGATGCTTAGATGCAGTTATAGCAGGTAGCTGTTCTGTTGTCTGCTGACCAAGGAGGAGAAGCTCCATAGTCTGAGTAGCAGGGGAAAAAAAGGCAATTCATTAAAGGATTTCACATCCCTTTAAGGGATGAACACCTTCACCAGCAAACTGCTTTGGGTTTTTTCCCTTTCTCTCTCTCCCACATGTAAGAAATATCAAACTCTTGCATTTTCAGCAATGACACCCAATACCCCAAAGCTGCCAGAGGCCTGGCTGTCTAGGTGCCTGGAGAGGCTTGCAACGCCTCTGTTGGAACCAGACAACCCTAGGTCTGTTGCTGCTCCAACCAAACACAAGGAATCTAGCAGCTAAGACATAAGCTCAGCCCAGCAGAACCTTCTAAAGCCTCCCCTTCACAACTCTACCCACCTTCCCCCAGGAAAAGCCATCATGCAGATGACACCAAAATTAGAGTCAAACGTTGAAAAATGGTTGTTTGTAATTCTGAGAAGTATCTGTTTGATTCAGTTGCCCAGTTCTTGATCAAGCCTTTCATTTTGGTGAGTCTGATATTTTGAGTTCTTTATATACTTTTAATATTAGCCCTCTGTCCAAGGGATAGCTGGAAAAGATGTTTTCTCCTGCTGTAGGTTGTCTTGTTACTCTGTTGGTTATTTACTTTGCTATGCAAAAGCTTTTAGTTTGATGTATTTCCACTTGTTGATTCTTAACGATATTTCTTATGCAGTTGAGGTTCTGTTGAGAAAGTCTTTTTCCCCTTCTAGGCATCTGCCTAAAAGACTGAAACACTCCATACCACAGTGATCCATGAACACTCACGTTTAGAGCAACAGTATTCATAAGACCTAAATCATGGAATTAGCCTATATTCATCAATAGGCGAATGGATTTTTAAAAAGTGATATTTGTACATGGTGGAGTACTACTCAGTCATAAAAAGGATAAACTTTAGGCATTGGTAGGAAAATGGTTGCACCTAGACAGCCTCATGTCTAGTGCAAGAAATCAGACACCCAAGCTCAAACAGTGCATGATTTCTCTTGTGTGAGAAACCGAAATTAAAAATAAAGAACAAGATAAGAGACAGATAGTACAAAAAAAAGGCAAATAGATCGTTCCATAGAAGGAAAGAGGGCCAAGAGATGGAGAGGGGGGAAGAAAAAGGTGGGGGAAAAGATGAAAAAAAAAATTGAGATGTGTTACATACATGTACCGACTCCCACGAGGAACGTAATCATGTGTACCAAACATGCACTTATAAAATAAAAACTGAAAAACAGTAGTAAATGAAAAGATTTTTTTTTAATTATTGTGGTTTTAACCCACCCCATCAACCATCAAAACGGTTCCATCCATCGAGTCCTGGTGGCTAACATTCTTCATTACCCAGGAAGGTTCTAGTTCATTGATGACGCCGCATCTCTCAAAGCCAACACGAAAAACTCTAGAGATATATCTGGGAAGTAAACATTACACTGTTATGACGTCATGCATAGAAAGGAAAAGAACCAACCTATTAAGGTATTGCATTTTCAAACGCGTGTGTATGTGTGTAATCCCCACGGTAACACACCGCTTCTATCCTTTTTCATTTCGGAGATGACAGGAAAGGTCAAATTTTACATACCACCCTGTATGTCCCCAGAACAATACAGAATTTGGTTTTCAGGTGCTGAGGTTGGAAACCTAGGACAGGAGATGGTCCCTGTGGCTATGCCCAAAGCAGGCTGTAAGCAGTGCACCCTGTAAAAGGTTAACCTCACAAATGGCTTGTTTATAGAAGTGAATCCTGCTGAAACCTACCTGCCCAGGTCAGAGTGACCCCCACCTAAATTCTTTGGCAGAGTTAAAACCTTTTTTACTACTACTACTACTACTACTACTACTAATAATAATAATAATAATAAATCAATTAATTAATTGTTAACTACGGTCTATATTTTGTCTCTGTTCCTAAGTCAAGAATGCTTTGTCTCGGGGCTGGGGACTTAGGTCAGGGGTTCCGGTGCCTGCTTTGCAAGTGCAAGGGCCCAGGTTTGAACCCCTGGTAACCACATGCAACAATACTGGATGTGGAAACTCAGCCCACAAGCATCCAAAACCACTTACCATAATGCCGGGTGTGGTGGCTCATGCCTGCAATCCCAGCACTCGGGAGGCAGAGGCAGGAGGACTGCTGTGAGTTCAAGGTTGAGCTCAGGGCCAGCCTGAGCTACGAAAGCAAGAGCCTGCCTCAAAAAAAGAAAAAGGAATGCTTTGTCTCTTCCTTCACAAGCCTTGCCTGCATTAATAATGTGTCCCTCACAACTCCGTGTGACGTCCTTTATCTCAGTGTAACTCTAGTGTCACCAGTAAATATCAATGGCTCTGGGTGGTTCAGCCCTGGTCCTCCTGATCTGTCTATCTGTTTAATTCTGAGTCCGTGTCTTTCGTCTCACCTTGTTTCGGCGTGCCGAGTCAGCCATCAGAATCTACTGCAGGATTCAACCTCTTTGGGGAGGTTTCTAGCCTTTAGGTTCCGACTGGTCTGTGCACAGCTTCCTGGATTGAGCTGCCACGATTCCTCCAGAGACCCTAGTCAGTATTACCCTTTACCGTGAATCAGATAAGAAGCAGAGACTTTTAGGAGGGCACAGTGAAATTTAGTGCGGTGTTACCATGGTGGAAAAACAGCACACAGAATGAAATTGAGAAATACAGGAAGCCCAGCATCCCCAGCATCTTGTTCACCTTTTATCCTCAGGGCACAAATATTTTAAATATTACATTCCACCAAGAAATTTATATCCTACTTTTATTGCTGATTTGCATTTCTTGGACAGGAAGCATAACTTTAAAACCCGCATCCAAGAACAAAATGTATCCTGCAGCCGGTTTGTAACCTCTGCTTTTCCTTCTCGCTGCCATAATTCAAAACAGGCGTGATCTCCTGACATTCTCACAAATTCCAGTAGGCAGCAGAAGGAAGAGGACCATGAGCAGGAGTTAAGGGCCGTCCTGCCGCGGGCTCACCCAATACACAAGGCCACACAGGACCAAAGAGCCTCTGGGACAGCCACCTATAATGCAGCACTGCAAGGGTGAAGAGACAAGCAGCTGTTCAAGATTTGCTATGAGAAAAAGAATATAAAGTGTCTACTGATCATTTATACATTAATTGCAAGTCAAAATGGTACTGATGTTGACATACTGCTTAGTTTGCTATATTGTTAAAATTAATTTCCTCTGTTTTTTTTTTAATGGAAATCTTTATTGGTACATTACACATACACATCGTGGTTGGACTCCACAATGAGAATTTGTACCAGGATATGACACAACTTAATTCTCAGTTTCCCATAGCCCCACCCACCCTACCACCCCACCCCCTATATACATAAACTTTGTTTCCTTCCTATTTTGTTATAATATCACTATTTTCCCCCTTCACCCTATTTTGCGTTGAGTACTATCTATTTCACAATATATAACATACAATTCTAGGATTCATTTTCATCTTTATTTTCTCATACCAGAGAAAAGATGCGATATGTATCTATCTGTGCACTATTTATCTCACTTATGAGGATATCCTCAAGGTATGTCCATTTAAGTAGAAATGATTCAAACTTATCATTTTTTATGGCAGAGTCATACTGTATCCTGTAGAAGAACCACAGCTTTCTTATCCAGTCTCCAGTTGATGGACACTTGGGTTGTTTCCAAAATGCAGCAATCACAAATTGGGCTGCTATAAACATGGGTGCACATATGTCACTGTGATAAGAGTCTTTTAATTCTTGTGTGTATATACCTAGCAGGGCAATGGCCGGGTCAAATGGGACCTCCAATCCTAGCTTTTTGAGGAATCTCCAAACTGTTCTCCACAGGGGTTGTACGAGTCTACAGTCCCACCAACAGTGGAGAAGGGTTCCTTCTTCTCTGCATCTGTAGGCTGGTTTTTTTAAGATAGTCACATACTATGTAGCTGAGATCAGCCTTGAATTCACTGTGTAGCCTAGGATATCCTTGAACATGTGGCACTGTTCCCGCTTCAGGTGCCACTCCACTGTTTGATACCTGAATAGTGACTTTTACTTTCTCCAGGATAATGTTTGCCTTTTACATTTTCTTATTACAATTAGCAGCATACAGAGTCGGGGAGTTAGCTCAGTGGTTCCAGTGCCTGCCTTACAAAAACAAGGTCCTGAGTTTGATCCTCAGTAACCACATACAACAATGCCGGGCAGGGAGGCTCACGCCCAGCAGCAATCATACTACGGTGCAGGGCGTGGTGACTCACACCTGTAATCTAGCACTGGGGGGGGCAGAAGCAGGAGGATTGCTGTGAGTTCAAGGCTTGTGTGGGCTACACTGTGAGCTCAGTGGCAGCCTGAACTACAAAGTGAGACCCCATCTCAAAAAAAAAAAAAAAATGAAACAAACAAAACACTTAGCAGCACACATGAATGGGGCAGAGAGTAGGTTTCACTGTGACACTTTCCTAGTCCTATAATGTAATTTGACCACTTAACCCCCCCCCAGTACCCCTGCTTATTCCCCACTCCTTTCTCTATTCCTCTCCTCTTCCTAACAGTCTCGCTTCGACTTGCATGTCATCTCTGATTTGCATGTTTCCAAGTTTTTACATATGAGAGAAACTATGCCATCCCTGTATTTCTGAGTCTGGTTTGTTTCGCCCAACACAATGATCTCCAGTTTCATCGACTGTGCTGCAAACAGTGTAACTCCCCATTTCTTTATGGCTGGGTAATATTCTACCTGGCATACAGAGTACAATTTCTGTTTCTTTTCATCCAAAGCCCTGAACAGCTTTTCACGTAGCTCTAGAGCATGTGGATTCTGGTTCTACCGGGTAAATAGCCGGGGGGGAGTAGAACGGGGACACACAGTAGCAAGGCAGAACTTTTGAAAAGCTACAAGTTGCCTAGAATTCTCTGATGAGTTGATCTACTGCAGATCATGGGAAGAGTCAGATATGGAGAAGGATAAAGTGACCAAGAAAACAAAAGCGATCAGAATCCAGCAGATAGTCAAGGTGTGAGGGAAGCTCACTGGCAGGCTGCGGGTCTCAGGCAGAGGGATGGAGGGGCCAGGTTTCAGGTTACCAGGAAGCCACCTACACCTTGTTCTTCCCTAAAGTCTTTATGCATCCGTGGCTGAAGGACATCACATCACATGCACGGCATCAGTCCCTGCCCCTCCTGACTCTGGCTCATCAAAAATCACATTTGAATGATATATTCACATGGTTTAGAGTCCTGGCTCAGGGGGAGACCCCTGTAGGGTGAAGACTGACCCATCACAAGCTCCCTAGGTCACCCACAGACACACGGAGACATGAGAAAGAGATATAAGCTCCTTTGCTTCTTTTTTGGTGACGTCTTTATGCCAAGGACTTCAAATATCACCTCAGAGCGATGCGTTATCCCAGACTGATGCCCCCGGACACTTTCCGAGAGTGTGCTCGTACAAGAGGTGATCGAATAGCTGGCGAACATTTAACTGTGAGACACGCCTGTGATTCCAGCACTCAGGAGGCTGAAGCAGAAGGATCGCTGTGGGTCTGAGGTCAACCTGGCCCGTAGTGAATTTGAGGTCAGCCTGAACTATGTAGCAAGATCCCATTTCAAAATAACTAAAAAATAAATTTAAAAAAAATGAATACAGTAAAAGACACATTGGTATTCATCCTTTCAAAATGCTCCCACTGGCTTTGGCATGCTTATCATTTTTGCCACTTTCTGAAGCAAATCTGGAAGTCCTTTTCTTCCCAGACTGTCTTTATGAGATGTGATCAAGATATGGTAATCTTAGAAAAAATTTATGGCAATGTTCCCGTCAAGCACCAAAAGGCAGGGTGATGGAAACAGAACACTGTGTCCTCATCCATATTGTTCACAGGGTCTGGCAGCGTATGAGGTCTGGCTCTTTCCCAAGGTCAAACTGACCTTGCAAGGTCAGAGCTCTGAATGCATTCAGGACCCTGAGATAACCCCAGAAACACATCTAGACCTTCGGAGAAAGCAAACTTGACAGTGGAAAGCAGGAAGGAATCGGTGGGGGAAGTCAGAGAGTAGAGGCGATGCAGGACACGGGGATCCTGGGGATCTGACTGAGTACACATTACGCACTTTCACGTAATTGGGAGAAAGCACCCAACACTCACAGTTCTTAAAGAAGGCGTGGTTTCATTCGGCTCGCAGTGTAGGGGGTGCAGTCCATGGTCAGCTGGCTGCGAAGGCAGAAAAGATGTGGTGGAAGGGCCTGGCGGGTTCAGTCGCTCACTTGATAGCAACCAGGAAGCAGAGAGAAAGAAGGAGCTCAGGACAAGAAGGCACCCTTCCCAGAATGCACAGGGCCTTCTTCCAGCCCCTGCCAATCAGAATCGACCGCCCAACAACCCAGCCAGCCATGAACCCATCAATGGCCTCACCCACCATCATCCCCATAACACCCCCATGATCCACTCCTTTGCAAAGGCCCCATCAGGGAACACGTGAGATTTTGGGGATGTTTTATATTCAAATGATAACACATTGCTAATGTCATAGTTGGGTGGCAGGGGGGTGGGGGGGTGAGAACCCCTCGAAGAAAAGCAAAACACAGTACAAGCTACCTGCGTTTCAGGGTGTTTTTAATCGATGTGTGTAGGTGATATTAAAAATGACTCCTGGGAAGAACAACGACAATTTAGATAATAGCAGTGGGAACATTTTCCACCTCATTTTTCTCCTGTCTGCAGCCTTCATGTACTGCTTTTAATAAAATAAAACATGATGTGCTTCTGTGGATAAATGGTGATTTTCCCCTAATATATTCTAATTCAAACTATTTTCGGAGAGCCTGATTTGAAAATTGCTCCCATCACTATAAAAAGCAAATGTATTTTGAGAAATAAAAGATGAGAACCAAGAAGGGAAAGATAGTTTAAGAAAATGTTCCAGTCTGTCTGGTTGCAACTCGAGCCAAGAATCCAATGTCCTGAGAAAATAATTCTCCGCAGCAGCTTCAGAAAGACAAAAATAAGCTTCTGGCAAACAGGACTTGTACAAGAATCCATCAGAAAAATGTAATTTACAAAATATATCAGCTCACCCATACATCTTTATTTTGGGTCCGTAAAAAGCAAATTATTAGCAAATCTGTGTAAAGAGCTGGTCCAGCTTCATCTCCCTGTGGGTCTCTCCTGCAGTGTGTGTCTGTCTGAGCTGTCCTTTTGTCCTCTGTCCTTTCTTCCCTCTGGCTTTTTTGTGTTTTGAAGAGTTGTTTCTCTATCCAGAACTTAAAGGTAGAGCTCAAACCCCTTGTTCGACTTGTTTATATTTGTACGGCTCAGGTGAGCCAGTGTTCTGGAGAACAAAATAAAAAAGCGAGCAAAATAAACAAGAAAAACGGAACAGTTGTAACTTGCTGGTGCTCAGTATTTACCAGCCAAGGGGCCAGCACGTTGGTGGAGGCGAGAGTGTCATAAAGTGGTGGGTAAAATAAATAAATAAATAAATAAATTTTTAAAAAATAAAGTGGTGGGTGACCTCGGATTCCCCGGGCAGTTGAGGCTTCTTGCCCAGACCGTTCTTCCCCCTGCTCCTGAGGGTTCTTTCCTCCACCAGGGACTTGCTGTTCTCATTCCAGGAGAGATATAATGAGGCAAAGGCAACACCTCGTGCCACAGAACCCCGGAAACACTAAGCCATCTCCCAGGAGGACCAGCAGAAACAATGCGCTCTCCTCACAGGCGGCCGAGGCTGGAGAGAGGTGGCACAGGACACAGCGGTGTTTGTCATGTTGGCTTTGTGTCTCCCAGTGCGGGGGATACAAGCCGGGGCCTTCATGCTGACCACATCCCAGCCCTTTCTAGTTGGCGCTTTATTTTGAGACAGGGTCTTATTAGGTCATTCAGTTGCCTAGGCTGCCTCAAATGTGCGAGCCTCCTGCTTCAGCCTCCCACAGTGCTAGAATGACAAGGGTGCAGGACACAGCAAGGAGGTTCTGATAGAGGAGGGGAGAGATGTGAATCCTATCACGCTACATGTCAGATACAACGAGTCCGTGTTCTCCGAAGTTGAAGAATGAATTCGAAGTAACAAGGAAGGTTACTAATGAGACAGGAAGAGGGTCTGAGCATAGCTCCTGAGAGACAGGAGGGGTCCCAAATGTGCTGCAGGGGAGCCTCCTTCTCAAAGAAAGTTTTATAGAGCAAAAGTCATGAGGGGTGGGCACCATGTGTGTTAAAACTATAACCAACTGGAGCCAGGGATTTAGCTCAGTGGTTCCAGCCCCTGTCTTGCACGTGCAAGGACCCAGGTTCAATCACCAGTAACCACGTGCAGTACTGGGTGTGGAGACTCATACCCAGCAGCAATCATAACCACATACCACAGTGCTAGGTGTGGTGGCTCATGCCTGGATTCCCAGCACTGGGGAGGCAGAGGCAGGAGGATTGCTGTGAGTTTGAGGCTGAGTTCAAGGCCAGCCTGAATTACAAAGCAATACCCTGTCTCAAAAAAACTATAACCAACCAATAAGATTACCAGTATAGTAGCTTAAGTAATAATGCTAGATGGGCAACATCTATAACCTTGGTCCACAACCTGCAGTCTTGGTCTTGGTGGGTAAAAGAGGATGGCTCACCCCAAATGAGGTAATGACCATCTACAAGGAAAGCCCGAAATGGCGGTACCCATTCTCTCGAGCTTCTCTTCAGCAGTACAGGAAACACACTGGTCTGGCCGTTCTGACTTTAACATTCTTTCAATGCACCTCCATGATGTCTTTCTTGTCTTTACTGACCTCCAGGGTGCAGCACTGGCTGACCGCCAGCAATATTTCTAACTTAGCTGTCTACATCAGCTCCATGCATGAGGCAGGAAGCAGTCTTCAGTAGACACAGAATCTGCCAGGTCTTTGATCGTCGACTTCCGGCTTCCAGGACCAGAAGTCTCTGTTGACAAATCATGTCATCTGTGCCCTTTGGTGGCAGCAAAAGATTAAGATGGCTTCTGCTAGGCTCAAGTGTGTCACAGTGGAGCAAGACCAACACACACATACACACACACACACACACACACACACACACACACACACACAATGGAACAGTTCATGCATATGAACAGATAGACAACAACTCCTCTGTACCCTTCGACAGAAATATTACTGTGGCGGTCAGAGTTTACAAGGGAATAGATTTGGTGTAGGACACAGAACTTGGAGGATTGTATTCGTTATTTGTTTGGTGTTGGTTTGTTGGGTTGGTTGGTTGGTTGATTGGTTGGTTTTGAGACAAGGTCTTGCTTTGTAGTTCAGGCTGTCCCTAAGTTCACTATGTAGCTCAGGTGAGCCTTAAACTCACAGCAGTCCTCCTGCCTCTGCCTCCCGAATGCTGGGTTTACAGGCATGAGCCATCACAACCCCACAACCGGCATTGTGGTATGTGGTACTGGGGTTCGAACTCATGACCTTGCACTTGCAAGGCAGATGCCAGAATCACTGAGCTACATCCCCAGCCTTAGGATTATGTTATATATTCACCCAAAAAAATCAAAGGCAGAGGAGTGTATCAGGTCTGTCTGCACCCTAGAGACTTGAAGAATCTAGCTGAGGGCCTGGATCCCACCGCATCGTCCTGTGTAAGTTCAATGATGGCCCTCGTCAGTGTCTTGCATGAATCCAGCCAGAGTCCTAGAGCTATAGCACTGTCTCGTATCTGTCCGGATCAAGGACAAATTCTGAGAAGGGCCAAAAGCCTGTGCTAGCATGGTGAAGGATCTGCTCTGAAGGCAGGCAGTGAGGCTTAAGGCAAAGACCAGAGCTCCCCCAAGGGAACCGCAGCCGACCTAGGTGACAGCAAAGACCTGAGCTCTTCTAAGAGAATGACCAAGTTCTTATCAGGAAAACCCGCCTCAGCAAGCTTCTCCAGGAAAATCAGCAGCGTACGCACTTCCCCCAGGTCTCCTGTTAAGTCACGGGCGATGATTCTCAGGTGGGTCTTCCACGTCCAGAGCCGTGCTACTGAGTCCAGCTGGGGGTTCGTTCCCAGTAGACCATGATTTAATCTACCATGATTAACATTAGGACTCTTGCCAAAACTGTCGAGCCTGACCAGAAGCATGAGGAAGCTAGCACACTGACCGTTGCGCTACAATCTCTAGAACACAGATCCTGAGACACCGAAAAAGACAAATGTCCTAGGCTGTGCCAAGAAAGTCAGTGCCATGCAAGGAACACCAACAGACAGCCACAGACTGTCCTAGACCAAAGAAATTACCAAGTTAAAGCCAAAAGCAGGCAGGGCTCCCAATTACATTTTTATCTCAGAGTTTTTACAAGACCATGAGAGGCTACTTTGCATTGGTACAGAAAGGCCCCAGTGATCAAGGGGAGGTAGACACAATCCACCAACCTGGTAGATATCTGAAGCTCAAATTGGTGTTCTTTAAATTTGAAGAACAAATTCTAGGAACGAAAGAGGTTTCAAGAGGAGGGAAAATGTATTAAGAGGCAGCTTCTGCCTAAGAGAGACAGAAGGGGGACCCAACAGTGGGTTGCCCACTCACTCTGCTTTTCAAAGGTGTTTTAGATGGTAAAGCCGAGAGATAAGGTGGGTCAAAGTGACACAAAACTGTAAGGCCCAGTGGAAAATTACAAAGCGGGCATGAGGTGGGACAAAGCCACGATCAGCCAGTAAGATTGCAAGTACACTCATTGGGGCAATACTGATTAAATGGGGAGCCACTGAGAAAGCAAGTCAAGTACAAGGAAGTTCTCATTTAGAACAGCAAGCAGCGCCGCCTTACTTCTAGCCACAGTAATCCCTCTGTCTCAGTGGTTTTCCACGTTGGCTCCTCCTGGTTTTGTTAGCAGCTTACCAGCCGGTGCCTACAGGACAGCCTTGTTTAACTACCTAGAAGATAATCTAATTAGCTCATCTATCCACAATGCTAGGACGTACCAAACAGACAGAAATGTGGAGACACATGGAAGCCCCGTGGAGAGTCCCTTCTTAGCAACCTGGGGTAAGCCTGGGCTGAGTGGGGGTGCTAACACCATTCTAGCAAGTCTGAGGCGCAGCCGACTGTATCCAGTCAAGGCCAGTGGTCCCAAACTCAAGTTTGAGATGCCCCAGGTACGTCCGGCTGCTCCAGAGGCTGGGATATAAAGTGGGAGCTTTGAGTCAGCTTCTTCTGTCATCGCCGGGAATCACCTGCTAGTGGCAGCCATTTCAAATGAAAAATGGAAAACTTATCACCAAGGCAGGCGATCGTTTGGAAAGCCTTCAGCCACCATTTGGAAACTGTCACCGCAGGCAACGCGCACAACCTATCATCCTGGAAAGCCACTTCGGTGAGAGAGGATTACCCAGAACGCATTCTTAAGCTTTTCACCTACATGTTCGTGTACTTTCCTAAGGATTTTGTGTGTTGGGTAAGTTGGAAGATGAAAAAATAGAGTGATAACACAAAAAGTAGACACTAAGTTTGGGTTATTTCTCTTCTATCACAAGTTAACAAGAAAGAACAGAAAAAAGATACCCCCCCCAAATGTGTACTTGCACAAGAGAGCCACTGAATGCCACCCTTCAAAGCTGGGAACTTTTTTTGATTTGGTTTGGGTTTTGCCTTGACACAGGGACTCCCTTACGTAGCAGGGGTGGCCTCAATCTGGTCTCAGAGTCCCCAGGGGTGGGATCCAGCAGGTGCCTCCCCAGGCAGGCTGAAGTGGGAAATTTTGAGAGCTGAAAATGTGTAACAAGTGAAAAGCAAAACTAAACGCAGGTACTCGGCAGTGATTCATGCGCTGTAAAGTGTAAGAGACCAAAATTGTTTCCATTTTTCCCTCAGTACCGAGAAGCACATAAAACAGGTAATAAATCACTTGAGTTTGGGACTTCCTGGTACTTCAGTCTCTTGCACGATCAATCGTGTGATTCCCGGTGGCCCTGCAAGGGGCCCCCCGCCCCCTGCCGCCGCCACCGAGAGTGAAACAAACAGAAAAGCACACCGTACCCATCATGCAGCAAGCACTGTCTGTTTGTCACTGCGATCAAACAGTTTCTCCATCTCAGGCCATTTTCCAAAAGCGGAGAGGAAGAGTCTTCTAATGACATGAGCCACACTCAGCAGACAAAGCGTCCTGAGGGGCTGAAGGGAGATTCGCTCATTCAACAGTTCTTTGTGGAAATCCCTTTTGCATCTCAGGGAGAGATGTTTCAAGTCCTTATCACCTGTTAGGTGGCAGCTCTTGTTTTTTTTTCTTTAAATCCAAATCTTTACTGGTACACTATGTATACGTATCATGGTCGCATTCAGGATTGAGAATTTGTGTCAGTATGACTGGTACACTATGTATACGTATCATGGTCGCATTCAGCATTGAGAATTTGTGTCAGTATGAGACACAATTTAATAATCATCTTGTCCCATTCCTCTACCCACCCTATAACCCCCCCACCCCCACAAGCCCCCACCCCCTATATACATAAGCTTGGTTTCCTTTTTTTTTTACCATCACATTATGTTTCCCTATATATACTATAACTCATTTACATCTTCATTTCCTCATACCAGAGAAAAGATATGATATTTACACATCCGTGGCCTATTTATTTCAGTTATGAGGAGGTCCTCAAGGTACATCCATTTGAGTATAAATGACTCCATCTTATCATTTTTATGGCAGAGTAGTACTCCATTCTATAAAAGAGCCACATCTGTATCCAGTCTCTAGCTGATGGAGTAGTTTTCAGACAAAGTCTTACTGAACTGTGTCCTTCCAAGTCGATCTGAGCTGAGACAGAAATTCTCTGCAGCTCTCTCTGCCTTTCTTGGAGCACAGGACAGTCTACCTGCACGCACTGCATCAGTGTTGTAGGTAGGTAAACTAGTTAGACATCCTGTAGGCAGTTAGTTAGCCCTGGTCCTTGAAAAGCCCACACGGAGCCAACACAGAAGACCAGCAAGAGATAGTCCCTGAATGTCAACACTGCAAGAGAAGAGAAACTACCACACCCTATAGGATAAAGAGCAGTGATTGATAGTCTAAATATGGATCAATCACTTGGGTAAGGGGCCAAAGTCTTAACCCACCCCTCCCACAAAAGATCCCGGACTAAAAAATCCTTGTACACTTGCTATGTGACTTATTTTTTCCATTGGATCCCCACTTAATCAATATTATCGAAGTAACTACATTTGTCGTAATCTTATTGGTTGATTACAGTTTTGTCACGCTCTAAACTCATCTCACCTCGTGGCTTGGGAGTTTATCCTTGTTCCCCTGTATCCTCAGGATCCATGACGCAGACATAAGCTAAGACGCACACGATCAGTCAGGTTAGTGTTATTTTTTTCTTCCTTTCTAATTTAACTTAGTTCTGGGGATGAAACCCAGAGTCTCACATATGTCAGGCTAGAAAATCAATCCAGTCGATACTTTTTGGAAAGCAAATGATAGCCCTACACACTCTAAAGCACTAGTCAGCAAATGATGCCAGGACCCAAAGGAAGCATGTCCTTGTTCTTGTCAATAAAGTTTTATTGACATTCATCCATGGCCATTTTTTTTTTAAACATACAATCTACGCCTGCTTTCTGCTGCGACTTAGTTGCATAACTAAGACCATGGTTTATGGTCCATCTCAAAGCATTAATGATGACACCGCAGGAGACCACCACTGTATACCAGGGCCTCTGTGGAGGGCGGCATTCTATTCCAGCGATAGGTAAGTTAATGAGACATCTTACAAGCAGTTACACAGGAGCTGATCCAGGGAGGTCCCGTGCTGGAATCCCCAGGCCCCGGTGCGACGCACCCTGGGGAAACCTGCCCGGTCTCTGGGGGCTCAGGGTCCAGGTAACCACAAGGGAGACCCCCCACCCACCCACTCAGTCATGCCTGGAGTCCTCCGACGCTTTCACACTTCGGCCGAGACAGCCAGGTCAGGCACGTCTGAGCACTGGATAAATCAAGGAGAAGACACTTCCTGGGTCACTTCACTACCAGAAGACACTCCTTTTCATAAACCAAGCTTGGTGGTTTGGGTTGGGTCACGTCTCACTGATAAAAGGGCATCCGAGAATGGGACAAGGTAAATAATGTATCGACCTGTTAGACGTCCTATACACCGAGTTCATGTTCTCTGACATCCAAGAGTGAGTTATAGCAACAGTGGAGGTTAAGAGTAGGAAGAGTTTACTGCAAGACAGCTTCTGTCTGAGACAGAAGGGGGACTAGAAAGTGGGTTGCCCATAGACACACCCCCCACCCCACTTTCCAAAGCTACTTTTTAGAACAAAGCCACCGAAGTGAGGCAGGTTTAAAGGGGGACAAAACGACAGTCAACCAATTGGATGACACGTATGGCCGCTTTGGTAACATTGCTCCAATGGAAAATCACAGGGTGGCTATGCTATGAGGTGGAACAAAACTATGAGCAACCAATAAGATGACGAGGAGAGTTGCTTAGGTAATATTGATTAAATGAGCGAGGAAAGAGGAAGCACGTCAGATAGCAGGCACCCTGACCTTCTGTCTATTAGCACAATCAAAGTGAAATGGACATCTTCAAACGCCACGGAATGAGTTTGTTTCTATCCTTTATCTGATAAAATTACTTACTGCCCTGCAAAGGACTGGGACGCGATTCTTAGCAAGAAGAAGCTGCCCGCTCAAAACACAAACAGGAATAATTCTAGACTCATTACTGTTCAGCTGGAGGGTTTCCCTGTGTCGCCTCGGGCTGATTTGGGCCTGCTGGAGCCAAGTGACCTGCGTGCCTCAGCCTCCAGAGCAACTAGGGTTGCAAGGAATCTGCCCCACTGAGACCTAGCAGGGAGAGCCCTTGCTAGGATACCAAGAGGCCAGGGCAGTGGTAGGACGAGCTGCTGTGGTGAGGGCAGCGGTGGACGCCCCTGCCTGCCTCGGCCTCCGGCCCTCCCCCTCCACGACGGAAAAATAACTTTTTTTTTTTTTAAAGCAATACTTCCTGTTATGTTCTAGGAAGATTTTGGGCCGTTTTACTATTAAGCAATTTTCTCTTTTTAAGTAAAGAACTCAAAAAAAAAAAAAAAGCCCACAGTGCTGAGCTTGGACTGACTTCCCCCAGCTCAGGTCCCCTAGTTTCTTAAGGCCTTAATTAAGCCTTCCTAGAGCTTGGCCTACGTGTCATTTGCATTCCGAAACAGAAAATCCAATGTGTTTTAACATTGTGTGCTTCAGCTGAAAAGGAAACTGTAAATTTATACAGTCTGAGTTAAAAAGGAAAAAAAAATTGGCAATCGCATCTTAATGAGGCTCTATCAGGCGGCTGGGCTGCGCCCCTCCTCCCATCCCCCCTCCCCCGCCCCCTCCCACCTGCTCCCCTCCCCCTGGCACGGAGACTCCCCCTGCCCTTCCTCCCCTAGCTACCATCCCCCTCCTTCCTGCTCCCTCCCCCCAACCTTCTCTGCCGCCTGACAGCGTTTGGGGCCAAGCCAGACCCTCTCCCCTCCCCCTCGACCGCGCTCCCTCCTTCGGATCCCCCCTTCCCCCACGATCCGGCCGGGCTTGGGGGCGGGGTGCCAGGCCTGCCGAGGTCACGTGGCCCCTCCGCCTCCCTCCCGGGAAGGGGGGCGGGGCGGCGGCCCAGCCTGTTCTTTGTTCCGAGGTCACCCGCGCCCTGGCGGGGAAGGAGCTACCGGGGACCTTCGAAGAGATGTGCAGTACGCGCCCCGCCCCCACCCAGGGCCGCGGGGTGCGGGGTGCGGGGTCTCCGGACTGCGATCGCCGACTTTGCTGGGGAGGGGCAGGGGTCTTCAGAACCCCGGGACCTTCTGAGACGGGAGGTGGGGCTTCAGGGAGCTGGGGACGGAGGGATGGGGGACAAAGGTCAAGAGGGGAGGATTCAGGAGGGGGGGTGCTGGCCGCTGCACCCGGAGCGAATGTAAATGTGAGGCTCCGCGTCCGCTGGACCGACACAAGAAAGTGTTTGGATTTCTAGTGAACGTGGCCAGAGGCTCCCGCACTAAAGCTCACGCCCCGTCCCTCTACCTCCAAGGAACCCCACCCCCCATCTGGACCCTGCCTGCTCATCTGCGCATGCGCCCCCCCCAACCCCTTCTCCGCCAGCGGAGGCTGCAATTCCGCGGGTACAGCGGGGGTCGGGGGGCGAGTTCCTCTACCCGTGATGTCCCGTGTCCTTTTCCAGGGCTCTGGGACGACCGCTGCTCCTCGTGTGCGAAGGAACGTGGGGGCGCTTCTGTGTCCACGACCATCATGACAACTCAAGGAAATTATAGTTCCCATTTCCAAACATGGCATGCCTGCGGCTCTTCTCTGTGCAGCGGGGGATAAAAACAGATCTATCAAAAAAAAAAGAGAGAGAGAGAGAGAGATGAGGGTGGAGAAGAGCAGTCCAAAACTGAGTTCACACTGTGTGACTAACTTGGCGTTACGAGGTGGTTACCTAGTCTCAAAAATATGTTTCTAGGTCACCAAGTATTTTTCAGTCACGCCTGCTTAAAAGGCACGGATTTTATGAGCCAAGCTCTTCAATAGCGAATTCGCCAAAGGAAAGAGAGACAAGGTGTCCTATCTGACACCCGGTTGGGTACTTAGTAACCCTCACTGCAACGGAGATATAGTTGCGAGATGCAGTTTCTCTCGCAGGGAGACGAGCTTTGTGGCCATGGCCTGGTCTGGGACTAGGTACAGTTGCTACTCGTAACTCACTTTCTAGAGTTAAAATTAGAAAACGTCCCCAAATTTGCAGGCCAGGTGTTCTTTGACAACTCAGATTTTACAGATTGCGGCAACATACAGAGTCCCGTCAGCACTGTGCGCCTCGTTCCCTTTGCCCCGAGGACCAGGGTGTCTAAGGTGAGGCTGGAAATATCCTCTCCTTCCTGTCTCCGCTAAATACAATAGTTTGTGCTTTTCCGCAAAGGCACGTGTTCCCTCCACAGAGAACAGAAAAAGAATTGGAGGTGTGAAAACAGAGATCCCACAAATCATCAGGGAATGTCGGGAGTATTCGCATTTGCTCGTTGGGTAACAATGTAACGCAGCTATAGATATTTACGCAAAAGAGGCTGCAACATACATTTACAGACGATTACGGGAGGGTTGGGGCAGTGCTCAGTTATTCGTGAGCTCCAACAACGGCCAGGCAGAGGAGCAATTACCTCCCGGTGGCTACGTGGATACACAGGGCACGGCCAAAAAGGAAGTTCTGAACCCAGGGACACCACTGCCAAACCTCCAAAGGAGGTTTGCTCCAAGGAAGCAAACTAAACTGCATACCATGGCTTGAACGCCATGTCCAAAAAGGCCTGCAGAGACGGGACCTGGATTAGCCGCTGTCACAGCTAGGGAAGGGGACGGGTGTCTGCATGTCCCTGACTGTCTCTGCTTTCCTGGCCTCTGCTGTTGTCTTCCAGCTCCCCCAGGCCCTGGGGGCCAGATCTTTCTAGTGGGGCTTCCTGTTCATTGGGTACGATTACGTGGTGAGGTTGAGAGTTCAATCTTGCTTCTTCAGCCTCATTTAATTGAGCTGTAATGGGACACTCTCTACCCAGTGAAAGATACACACGCCAGAGAAACACAAGACACCCACAACACACACACACACACACACACACACACACACACCCGTGTACACGCCCAACAAACAATACCACGCTCTGTGGTCGCTGGCCCACTCAGGATATTGGGCAATGTCCAGAGACTTTCGGGTGTCGCAGACAGGGAGGGGGTGGCTGGGGTGCGCTGCAGAGCCCAGGGCTGAGTCCACCCCACAGGGCCAAAGTGCAGAACTCCGCCCCTGGCCGCAGAAGTCTTGTTCCTGTGTTCTCCGACCTGTGAGGCAGTCAGTTCTCTACCGTAGGACTCAGGACTCGGGACTCACCCACCCTGCCCCGTCCCTCTTCTTCCCACTTCTGTGTTTTGGGTTTCAGATGTCTCTAGATTCTGGGATATCTCCCTGTATGCCTCATGAGATATCTTAGGGAGGGAAGCCCAGTACAAATTCACTTCTGTTTCACAGACACCTACGACAGAGAGCCTGGGGCTGGTTTTATGCACGAATTTGAATAATTCTGTGTTCCACATAAACTTGCAGGGTGTGGGATTTCTCGTCATATTGTAGGGTTTCCGATTTGGAGGCATCTGAGGTTTCCGGTTTTCCCATGAAGGGAGCTGTATGATTCTCCCATGTGGATACTGTGCCCGCTGTGTGCCACATAAGTCCCCAAGCTCAGGGCAAGGGGCACAGATTATGCATTCCAGCCGATCCCTCAGCCCCTCATCCCACTGACCAGGCCACTCCCAGAGATTTGGCCTTGTGGCCCACAAACCTCAATTTCAGCAATTAAAACTGGTAGGACACAGAGGAAGTTCTGTATTTTTAGCTGGGCCTGAGCTGCTCAGTGGAGGGGGTAACACCAGCTAATTTACCCATCTTCCTTTCAGTTGAGCGTGGCGGGCTGGCACCGGGACACTGAGGCCTGGCCGGTTCTTGGGCTGGTGAGCTGTGCTGCACACCGAGGGGCCCTGGTAGCATCGCTGAGCTCTTCCCGCTAAATGTTTAGATCTCAACAGATGTGCCTCCGGGACAATCCCAGTGGAGAAAATCTACTCCCCTTGAGAACCACTGTACAGAAACTCATTTCTGCCTTGGTGATTTTTGTCACTGTTGCTTTGAAACAGGGTCTCCCAGTGTGGTCCAGGCTGGCCTTGCCTTGAACTCAAGGTGATCCACCTGCGTCAGCCTCGTGAGTGCTGGGTTCTCCACCGCCCACTCAACAGAGCTCCCCTCTAACGGACAGGACGTCTCGTCACCTCCTCCGAGTCTTCCCCAAATGCCACATCTCAACCAGGCCCACTCGGCGGTGAGGCTTGGAACTTGCGCTGTCCGCCTGGCTTGCACCGTCCGCCTGGCTTCTCCTCCAGCGCCTTCTCGCTCCGGCTGTCTCTCTTCTCCCCATCATGTCACCCCTTCTGACATGTGGTGTGATCCGCCCACTTAATGAGGAGGTAGGACTTTGCTTCCTTCCCTGATGGAGCTCTGCTCATGTGGGTACTGGATGAAGGAAGGAGAGAGAGAAGGCTTCTGAAGATGCCGAGGAAAGGGAGAAAGCAGTAAGCAAAAGCCCAGAGCCGAAGGCCTGAGTCCTGGATCCCTACAAGTGGCTGCGTGTTCTGTGTCTTGGGTAGTCCATGTGGCCACACGGAGAGGCAGGATCTTTTTTAAAAATGCGTATTTTATCTTCAACACTACCAGGGATTGGACCCAGGACCTTAATGCGGAGCTACATCCCCAGCCCAATTTTAAGTTTGCATATCGAGTCAGGGTCTTGCCGAGTCACCTAGTTGCCCAGGCTGGATTCGAGCTTGCGGTCTTCCTGCCTCAGTCCCCCAAGAGTGCTGGGATTACAGGTGCTGAAGCCTCGTCTATCAGCAAGTGTTGTTCTTTGTGAATAAAACAACAGTGCTCGGGAGTAACGTAGTAACCTGATCGCTAACCACCCTAAGAGCAGAAACATCAGGCCCTGGCCCTGCAGCATGCGATCAGCGATCGGCGGCATGGTGCGACCCCACATGGCTAGAAGTGACTCTCTTGGTAAGATTTTATTCTATGTTATTAAAGAAGAAGGGCATTGTTTCAACTGCATGCAAAACCCACAGGGTAGCTACGAAGCAAAACGAAGGATCGATACTGGGAAGTAGGGAGAACATGTTCAAATCAGAACAGTACCCCGCCTTCGCCCGGTGTGAGGTGGAAGGAAAGAGGATTTTAAAAAGAGAGAGAGAGAATGGAAGGAAACCTGGAAACAGAGCTTTTGTACATACGAAGGAGGTGAAGGGAGAGGAGAAGAATAGGAGAAAGAATGAAGATATATTATGTACAAATTCCTTGTTATGCGTGTGATCATTATGGATGGAAAACTTGTACCCATAAGAAATAAACAAGCAATCAATAAAGTCAAGGGATGAAGTCTTGTTGTGGATCCAAATGCCTGGGCTCGTGTGATCATTCTGCCCCAGCCAGCAGCTGGGACCACAGGCATGGGAATTACAGAGGGATGCAGGCTAAGGAACTAGGGAGGGACAAAGAAACATAAGCAGATGTTGGATGTTGAAGAAAGGCGGCTTACGAGGAAAACACAATCAGGCAAGAAAGACACAAACGACAGTGAAGAATGAGAATTCTTCTAAGAATGAGGAATTGTGAGACACATAAGAAATTCAGACACAGAAAAGAAATGAAAAGTAATAGAGAACAGTATATGGAAAGAATTATAGCAGATAATCATGGACATTTATGGGGAAAAGCAGACAAAAAAGAAATGCTGTAGGGCAAAGAACTGTAGGTGACAATCTTGGGGAACAAATTGTGGGAGGCAGGAAGCACTGTACGAGAATAAAAGAATTATAGGAAAAGAAAAGGATAATGGTGAAGAAAGAAGGATTGTGAAAAAGAAGAGAAATTTGACGTAAATGAAAGATGTGAGTTTTAGGATGAGTTATGGGAAGGACCGCAATGTGGAACACAAAACGGTAACTGGGACAGAAGAGAGAAGGGTACAAAAAACGGGGGTTACAGGGGAAACGAGGCACTATGGGAGAAGAGAAATATGTGGTGGGGGCACTGTACAAAAGTGAAAAAAAAGCACTGCAGAAAAGCAGAGCATGGTGAGGGAACGTGTATGCAGGAAAAACAAAGACTCATGGGCAACCATAGGAACAATGGGAAAATAAAGAATTATGTGAGAAACAGAACATGGTAAGAAAAGAATAGAAGAATGGGAAAATGAAGATTATTAGGGAGAAAGCATTTTAATAGGACAGAATTGTTAGCAACGGATTGTGGCAGAAACAGAACTGTGGGAATCGGGAATGTGTTGGAACAAGGAACTCGAGAAGCAAATGAAAAACTGTGGGAAGAAGGGATTGTGGCAGAATAAGGAACTGTGGGAGAGCCTACTGAATTGTGGGAAGGAGGGATTACAGCAGAACAATCAGTAATGAGAAGGAACATAAATTGTGGGAAGAAGGAGCTGCAGAACAATCGTGGAGGAGACCAGTGAATTGCTGCAAGGGATTACAGCAGAACAAACAGCTGTGGGACGGAATGTGGAATGGTGGGAAAGTGTGACTGTGGCAGAACAAGGAACTGTGGGCGTGAACGATAACTTGTGATAGAAATTGTGGGAAGGAGGGCTTGTCGCAGAACGTGGAATTGTAGGTAACATCACTGAATTGTGGCAAAGGGAGATTGAGGCCGAGTGACACATGGTAGGAGGGAACACTGAGTTGCAGAAACAAGGGATTCTAGCGGAGCAAGGAACTGTGGGAAAGAACACTGAATTATGGGAAGAAAGAAGGAATTATGGCAGCAACAAGTTTAGCGGGACAGAGTGATGAATTGTGGACAGAAGGCATTGTGGCAGAAACAAGGAATTGTGAGGTAGCATACTGAATTGTGCAAAGAAATTATTTCCAAGGTACAGGAGTCATAGAGTATTTTGGAGAACTGTCGGATTTGGGGCTGAAACACAGCAATAAGTTGTTTAATGGAAGGTTGGGTCGGACGGGATTGTGGGAAACAGTAGATAACAGTAGGAAGGAGACACTGCAACAGAAATGAGGAATATTAGGCAAGGACAGTTTTGTGGGGGAAATGGGATTAAGGGAGCGGGAGAAATAAAGTTGGAAAAGCAGACAGGATAAGCTCCTGAGAGGTTGGTTTGTCTGAGAAATAAGTCAAATATGTCCCCATGCTAAGGTGGACTCTTTTCCACTCCTGCAAGCACAGATGAGCTGTGAAAGGCTCACAGCTGATATGCTCGGTCCAGCTGTGCATGGCGGGGCCATCTGCCGTGAGACCGACCTTCACAAATCACTGGTACCCATTAAATAAGACGCCTTCGCCCGGGGGGTGTACATAAGACAAAGTTATATATGGATAGGCTGGCAAAAACGGGACAAGAGGCTGACCAGGAGCCACTCCTACGTCGGCTCTCGAAGGAACCACTCAGTATTACTAATCAAACACGCAGGGTGACTTCATAGAACGTCGCTAATGTAATGCTTTAGTGGAAGGTTGTCACAGAGGCAGCTGGAAGTACCCTATGGTTTTTGTTTGGGGGTTTTGTTTTGGCTTTTTGAGACAGGTTCTCACGTTTGTAGTTCAGGCTGACCCGGAGCTCACTATGTGTCCCAGACTAGCCTCAGACCCACAGTAATCTTCCTACCTCTGCCTCCCGAGTGCTGGGATTATAGGTATGAGTCTCCCGTGCCCAGCATTGGTGTCTGTGGTTACTGGGGATTGAATTCAGGACCTTGCGCTTGCCAGGCAGACACCAAAACCACTGAGCTCAATCCCCAGCCTATATGCTGTAGTTTTTGTGGGGTTTTTTTGTTTTTTGTTTTTAAGGTTTTTTGAGACAGGGTCTCGCTTTGTGGTTCAGGCTGGCCCTGAGCTCAGCCTCCATCTCACACCACAGCAATCCTCCTGCCTCTGCCTCCCGAGTGCTGGGATGACAGGCGTGAGCCACCACGCCCGGCACTGTGGTCTGTGGTACTGATTGCTGATGGGCGTGAGTTTCCACAGCTGTATGTGGTTATCGGAGATCGAACGCTGTCCTTGCGCTTGCAAGACAGGCAACGGAACCACTGAGCTAACTCCCCGGCCCAACGCTGTAGATTTTTGACACACATTCCACATGAGGGTAGAAGGAAGAGCTCCCCGATGGGGAGATATGTGAGTAGAGCCCCGAAGGGTGCAGGCAGGAGCAGCATGTGCAGAACTGCCAGTGTGGAACACTGCCATGTAACCACTGCTCAGGAGCAAGTCCAAGAGCAGGCCTGGTGGGGAGTCGGGGCGGCTACAAGTAGTGCTGCAACTTCCGTGCCTTTGTGTGACCGGAGGAGGTTCCCTTGTTACCAGCACAGTAGGGTTAATGATAGACCGTCTCGTAAGGTTGCTCTGTGAATGAAAATAGATTGCGTCTTACCCAACTGTGTTAGCCAAGAGCCTGGTGTGTGTCAAATACCCAAGTGATTCAGCTATTTCTGTTGCCATTATAATTTATGTTACCAGGTCACTGGATATTTCCACTGAATTTAGGTTTAGAAACTGAGCTTTCTTTTTTTTTTTTTTTTTTTTCTTTTTGGCCCTTGCTCTTGGGAGGCAAGAATGTGTTGAAGACCCAGTTGTACTGTAGCCTGGAACTGGCACCCAGCGGGTGCTGAGAAGGTGGCTCACGGAGCACAGAGTATCCGCGGGAAGGGCAGAGCACACGAGGGAAGGAGAGGGTGGGACTCGGTGAGATCAGAGTCAGCTCGCACCCAGGGCTCTTCCGCCATGCTGGGCTGCCTCTTGTGGTTCCGGTGTCATGGAGCCAGCCTCCTGGAGGGCCCCATAGCTGCTGATGGAGCACGAAGGTTTAAAGGTCTGGGCCCGGGTGGCAGGTTGGAAGCTAAGCACTTAAAAACCAAGATGGAAGAGGAGAGAAACTGAGAGACTTGTCTGGGGAAGGTCCTCAGTCTGGGCAACACTGCAAGTCCAGGTGGTTTTCGTGGAAAGCCAACAGCCTCCCGTAGGAAGAGCACCTCCCTCTGGAGTCTTCCATCTCTGCAGCCAGAGTCAAAGTGGGGCTGCGGCCCTCGTAGTTCTTACGTGAAGGAAGGGAAGAAGGACGGACAGCAGAAGGAGGGAACAAAGGAGGCGGAAGGGAGGGTAGCGTGAAAAGAAGGAAAAAATAGAGGGAGGGGGCGAGGAGAGAAAGGAGGGAGAGAGGGCTTGAGGTATTCACGGACAATCAGCTCAACATGTCTGACCTGTCACCTGTGAATAGCAGGCACGGGACATGGGCTCATGCGTCCGCTACACACGTGGATCCTAGCTGTGCCTGGCAAGCGGGGTGTGCCCCGGCCTGACTGACACTCCGATGGAGCCTGGGGAAGGTCTGCGCGTACCTCAGCTCTCCTGTCACCCCCGTGCCCGCCAGGGCGAAGACGATCTCACACAGAAGGTTTGCACTGGGCTCTCTCTTTCCTTCCTCTCCTCCACTCTGGGAACTCAGCCAGGACCCAGGGGGCAGGAAGGTGATGTGGAAAAAAAAAAAAGGAAATCCCGCTTCTCACAGCCAAAGGGGGCTGGTTGCTATGGACGCGGGAGGCAGCTTCCCTGGCGTCCTGAGCTCAGCGAGGCTGGCTGGGCGGAGGATGCGGGGCGCCTATTTCAGCAGAAACAATTAAGCCTCTGTGTTCTGTCTGCTCATTGTAAATAAGTCCCCGTGGACAGAACTGTGCACGGAGGACTGCTTGAGCTTCAAAATGTGATGACTAAGGAGATATGACTGTCACACATCGCATTTTGGGTGACTGCCACGTAGCTCAAAGAAGGGAACAAGAAAGGAAGAGGAAAATAAAGACTGATGTCTTGTAGCCCTGCTTGGTTTTTTTCCTTTCCAAACTGAAATGGTTACCTTCTTCTGGCTGAATGAGAGCGAAACAAGTGAGACAAAATTCAAAGCCAACCAGATGCAAAGGAACTCTCTCCCCCGAGTAGGCAGGAGGCCCGTGTCTCCTGCAATTTCCGGTTGCCTGACTGAATAAACAGTGCAGTGGCAGTTGAGAATATGCCTTGGACTGTTGAGCTGCCTGGCGGCAGAGCCCCGCGCGGCCATCCGTCCCCAACACGATTCACAAAATGCAACGACCCTGGAGCCCTCCATCATTTGCTTCCTTGTCGTCACCAAGACAGGGATGTAGTGCGTACGGCGTTCCTCGGCCTCCGCCCTGGCAATGCTGGGGTTACTGCGGGGGGGGCTGCTCTGCGCATGGAAGGATGACTGACAACTGGCCTCACCCCGATCCATCCATCAGATGCCATTAGCGATGCTATCACCACCATCCCAGGAGTGACACCTGAAAATGTCTCCTGATAATGCCGAATGCTCCCAGCAGAGGGTTGAGGGAGCAAAAACCACACCCCTGCGACAGCCTTTGAATTTAGACTAGTGATGTTTCCCTGCCTGAGGGAGACTTGTCTTCAAACTCAGCCATCGCATGAAGGCCCCCAGGTTAACTACACAAGGTGACCACACCATGACCACCCAGTTGAGTGAAGTGTGTGTTGCTGTGATAAAACAGGGACCCATCGTGGTATTACAGGGGATCCCTGGGTTAACTACTCTCCAATTTGGGAGTAGAAACGGGCTGAAATCTCTTCTAGCCAGAAGCCCTGACCTGTAAAAATTGGTATTGAAATATGTTTTATACATCCAGATTGTCAAGAACACTGGGGCTGTCATTACTGTCACTGTCTTTTGAGCATCCTTCAAATTAAAGGCATTGTCTTCAGTGCTTCCATTCAAAGAATTATTTCTCTACTTGTTAATTATAAGCTCTAAATTTCTTGGTATATGTTTGTTTGTTTGTTTTTCTTTTATGCATCTATTTCTTTGGTGGTGTGAGGAATCACACCCAAGACCTCATGTATGCTAAGCATATAATCTACTCCTGAGCTACACACCAGCCCCTAAATCTGTAAATGCTATACAACATGCCTCCATGTTGTATAGCTGGCAGCCATTTTGTGATGCTAGCCACCATATTGCGATGCTGGCTGCCATGTTGAGATGCTGGCTGCCATGTTGAGATGTTGGCTGCCATGTTGAGGTGCTGGCTGCCATGTTGAGATGCTGGCCACCATGTCTTAATGCAGCCATGAGGCCTTCACCATAAGTTGAGACAATGATAAACTCACCGAGATTTCACAGATAGAGTACTGCCTGTTCCTGAACATTTTGAGGTTAAGTTGCTGACCTCACCACCACCCCCAAAATATTTGCATGTGCTCTTTACACTCAGTGTGATTTGTCCCCGAAGGGTCTATGTATGGAAGCTTGGTTGCCAATGTAAAGGTTCTGAGAAGTTCTGAGTGTTTAGAAGATAGCATGATCAGGCCACAGGGATTCCTCCTGGGAAAGGATTTAAAGCTCATTTCTAGGGAGAGGGACAGGATTGGAGTCATTACCACATTGTTACTTGTACACATATTGCTCACCTCTTTTGTGTACACCCACCACCACTGGATGTTGGCTGCCATGTTGAAATGCTGGCCACCATGTTGAAATGCTGGCTGCCATGTTGAAATGCTGGCCGCCATGTTGAAATGCTGGCCGCCATGTTGAAATGCTGGCCGCCATGTTGAGATGTTGGCCTCCATGTTGTATAGCTGGCAGCCATTTTGTGATGCTAGCCACCATATTGCAATGCTGGCTGCCATGTTGAGATGTTGGCTGCCATGTTGAGGTGCTGGCTGCCATGTTGAGATGCTGGCCACCATGTCTTAATGCAGCCATGAGGCCTTCACCATAAGTTGACACTACTGCTATCTTTTCGAACCTCCAGAGAGTCACACGAGCATTTCTTTCTTTCTTATGTCCCAAGCCTCAGGTGTAATTAGCAACATAGAACTGATGGCCTGAGATGCCCACAACTAGAGCCTTCTACTGTGCAACCACACCATGACCACCAAGCTGAAGACTTTACATGTATGCCATCACAGAACCCTTAGATTTCATTCAGATTCCACCAGTTGTCCCTAAACACAACTCATAGTTACAGGGCCTGGTTTGTGACCACACACCACCTTTGTGGTCATGGTTTCCTAGTATCTTTCAGTTTAAATATTACCTCAGGCTTCGATTTTTTAATCTTGATACTTGTTTTTTCAACTGTGGCAAAATACACTCGACATAAAATTTACCACTTTGAAAAAAATAATTATTTTTTTAGAGTACTAGTTATTCAACCTAGGGCTTTTGCACTGAGCTCCATCTTCAACCTTTTATATTTCTCTTGTTGGGACAGGGACTGAGTAAGTTGCTCACAGAGTGCTGGTGTTACAGATGCAAACCGAAAGACCTAAATGACTCCATTTTAAAGAACTGGTCCCACCTTACAATAAAGTAATTAAATACAAGCATTGGTTCCAGAAAGGGCTGCATGACCAGGTTATAGAGTCCAGTTCCAGGAACCCTAGGGCAAGGTGAACCAGTGAGATAAGCTGTAATCACAGGAAAGACCACCCAAGGGGCCTAGATTCCAGAAAAAATTAGCAGGTGTGCTTGGACCATCCATCCTTGGTAACATTTAACAGTATCCCCTAGCAATGGCCCATCAGAAAGTACAAGGTTCAGATGTCCTTTTAGGCAACCTAGAACCACGAGCTTGCAGTATGACCCATTGAGCCCAGCCAATCAGGGTTAAACACCTTGTGCTTTCCTAAAGTCCACCAATCATGTATTGCCAGAATAGCAATTTCCCCAACTTTGCTGTAACCTCCATAAAGACTCTGCCAGTTAGAAGTTCTGTGCTCTCAGTTCTGATCTGATGTGTCGGTGATGGTTGAGGTTCCCTACTCAAGCTTGTAATAAAGGCCCTCATGTGCTTTACATTGGACTTGGCTCCCTTGTGGTCATTGGGGGGGAGGGCTCAAAATTCGGGCACAACACAAAACAGCACATGCAGCCTAAAATTTCAGAGTGTCGCTGAGTGGCAGTCAGACCTTCGTGCTGTTGTACCACCATCCACATCAGCAGCTCCAGAACTTCCATCTTTCCAGTAAAAGGCCGGAGCTATTAAGCAGTACCTTCCTGTGACATCTGCCCCGACCTCTGACAACCCTCACCCTCCTTCCCATCTCTGTTTATTTGACTGTTGTAGATGCCCCACATCAATGGAAGGAACCACAGCATCCTTCTTCAGATCAGCCCATTTATAGTGCACTTTCCAGTTACCTGGAATGTAAGGAACACTAGACAGTCAAAGGATTTCACCTAGCGGCAAAGACAGAAGAGACAAAGATGCAGAGAAAGACACAAAGCAGATGAAATGAAATAAGGGAGAAGTCAGGCTGGAAGGAAACAGAGGCAACTGAGACACAGGGCAAAGAAACAAATGCTGGCCGGGGATTTAGCTCAGTGCTTCTGGCTTCTGCCTTGCAAGTGCAAGGTCCTGAGTTCAATCCCCAGTAACTGCATACCACAGTGCCGGACGTGGCACCCCACACCTATAATCCCAGCATTCAGGAGGCAAAGGCAAGAGGATTGCTGTGAGTTCCAGGCTTGCCTGGACTACATAATGAGCTCAGAGCCAGCCTGAACTACAACAGCAAGACCTTGCCTCAAAAAGAGAAAAAAAGAGAAAGAAAAAGAAAGAAAGAAAGAAAGAAAGAAAGAAAGAAAGAAAGAAAGAAAGAAAGAAAGAAAGAAAGAAAAATGCTTGTACATGCATGGCAGGAGGTATGACGGAGTGTTTGTGGCTGTCTTTGAAAGCAATCCACAGGAAAGTGTAGGAAACATTGGACCTCCAGATGGAAGTCGGATTCCTATAAACTTTCCTGACTTTAACAAAAACGGATTTGAACTTACCAACTGGAGTGGGCTGGAGCCAGTTCCCGTGGGTCCCGGGCATGGGAATTTGCTTCTGTGAGCTATTTCTAAAAGTCCTGCCTGGCTACCTAACCCAAGCAACAGAAGGCCAAGGTCTTACAGGGGATCCCAGAGGAATTTTCATGAGGCTCATCAGATCAGTCCCAGGTGCTCCTTGTGAACAGCTGGGCTCAACTCTGGTGAGTCCAAACAGAAAGTGAATTTGTCGAGGAAGGGTCAGCAGCTCACAGAAGCTCTAAGAGAGGATGTCACATGGTAAGAAGCGAGGTCAGGAATCATACACAACTCAGAAAACGAAGAGCTAACAAGGTGTGAAGACGTGTTCGCTTATCACACGGAGGAAGGAGTCTCAGGCCATCTCATGAGTAGAAGCACAAGAAGCAGCTAAACATCCTAAAAAGTACAAGAGAGTGTCGTGTTTGGAGTGTCAGCTTTATTGCAGCTGTGAATTATATCTCGCCAGAAGAAAACCAGGGCCTCTTCTTATGGTAGTGGCTTATATCTAGGTGTCCTCCAAAGTCTCATATGGTCATAGCTGGGGCTTTTTGAGGGTGGCTGGATCTGGGGTATATGTTGCTGGCATTAAGAGTATTTTTCCCTGGGTGGGAGCCCTGCTCTCAGGAAGGGCAGGTAGCCTGGATGGGTTACAAGGGGCAGAAAGAGGACTGTGACTCCTGTTTATTGTTGACCGCCGGCCTTCCCTGTGGACTGTTTCTCTTTTGTGAAGCCCATCTGCCATGCTACTCTGCCTTGGAGCCAGCTGACTACTGACCTTAACAAAGTCAGTCTATACCTATATAGACTGAAGTCAACCTTTCACCCTTTAACTTGTAGGTGTCAGGTATTTTGTCTCAGCAAGAAGAAAAGTCACTAAGTAACTGGTGAATTGATTGCAGCCTACTCTAAGTGCCCTTTGATCTCTCCAAGCAAGATGAATACTGCCTTCTCCTTTATATCCTTGTTACCATATCAGCTACCCCTGTCTCTACTTCAAATATTTCTTCCAGGCATATCAGCCGTCACCAGGTGGTTCAAGCCACAAGCATCCCAGGACTTCACATTATGCTACGGAATGTCTTCAAAACATAGCTGTCTTACTTTCCAATGTTTATAGTCAACAAAATACTGGGTGCCCTTTGAGCCCCATGATCTCTGCTACCCAGAGCACCACTGATCAACCCCAAGATCCAGTTCTTTCTAAGTATCATTTCGTTCTTCATGCTCATCGGCTTGTGTGGCAGTGCCTTACAGGAGACAGTCGACGCACTGCTGATGTCTGTCATAACACCCCAGTTCCTGTGTAGTTGCACAGGCTAAAGTTTCAGAGCTCTGGAAAACTCTTGAGCATAGCTGTGTCCCTTCCAGCCCACTCCCCGGCTCAGATGAAAGGGCTTCACCTTCACGGCAGTTCCCAGAAACTCGGCCTCAGGTACCCATGGCAGTCCTAGGTAAACACCTTCGGTGCCACTTCTGAGCTCCTGTCTCACTTCCCACGACCCTCTGGGTGTCTCCCAGGACCAGCTCACACTCAACTCCCTACAGTCAAACCCCGGGTCTGCTTTTGGGAAACCCGTATCTGTACTGGGACTTAACTCAGATGAATAATGGGAGTGGAGCCAGACAGAAAGAGGGGGTTTTTCTTCCTCATTGCAGAGCATCAATAGACTTTTGATCTGTTACCTGGTCTGCAAAGAGGATGTAACTTTGACAAGTGTGAAGAAACATCCAATGGTAAAATACGGGTGCTGTTAGATATAGCTCAGGTGTCTTTTCCTCCCCGTTTGGCTCATCAATGTAATGTGTGAATGGCAAATTGCTTCTAACACATCAAAAAAATCTAATCCTTCTGAAAATAATATCTTGTTGGAAAAAAAGAATATTAAGAGAAAGGGGCAGGTGTGGACTAGCACTTCAAGGTCTCGACTATTCGACTAACAGGATCAGAGTTAGAAATCAGAAAAGATTAAATATTGATCATGAGCATGCACAGGAGAGTGCGGGCTGTATCTCTCTCTCTCTCTCTCTCTCTCTCTCTCTCTCTCTCTCTCTCTTTCTTTTTAGGTTTTTTTGAGACAGGGTCTCGCTTTGTAGTTCAGGCTGGCCCTGAGCTCAGCCTCAAACTCACTTCACAGCGATCCTCCTGCCTCTGCCTCCCAAGTGCTGGGATGACAGGCGTGAGCCACCACGCCCGGCACTGTGGTATGTGGTACTGGTTGCTGGTGGGCGTGAGTCTCCACACCCAGTATGGTATATGGATACCGGGGATCGAACCCAGGTCCTTGCGCTTGCAAGACATGCGCCAGAACCACTGGGATAACTCCCCGGCCCTGACCTTCTCTTTTCTATGCACTGGCATCTGTCTACCCCGTGGAGGAGGATTTTCAGGTCTCAACTTTCAACACACTCACCACAACTTCCCACGTCTTGTAAAGCTAAAGAGATTTGGACAACCATTTTACCGCTATCATTTACCATCATTGTCACTTTGAAAAAAATGATCCCAGCTCCCCCATGGGGAAAAGATATTCTTATACCAATATATATATTTTTTTCCAATTTGAATGTTGGAATTATTTTGAGCATTAAAACTGAAAGTACATCCTCAGAGCTGAATTGACTATTTTACGATCCCTCCTCATCACTGGTATTTGGTGTTTTGTCTTGTTTTTCTCCTAAATGTGATTTGCATCTATTGTAAGAGATGGAGAAACTGTATTATGGAAAGGACAGAAACAAAGTCAGCTCTTTCATAAAAGGTGCTGCAAGTCTACCCTTCATAACTCTTGTGAGACTCTGTCCACATCAGTTCCGTGTTCAGTGCCCACCAGTGTTCGGTCTGATTTCTCGAGTAACAGTGCTACGTTCTGGCCACTTTAAGATTTCTATTTCTTTTTGTCTTGTGATGGGCAGATCCTAATCTACACCCACATGGAAAACCATAGCGGGTGGTTCCATTTCTACCTCCGTTGTTGGTTAGATCCAGGTGTGCATTTGCATTAGGATATTCTCCCTGCTTTCCGGAAATACATCACAGGTTTTTGTGCTGGTCACAGGCCCCCGGGAGGGCAAAGGAGCCATCTTTCATTGCCAGGGAGTTTTTATTCCTGCTTCACAGAAGACACACAGAAGAGTGTTATGGTTTGAATCTTGCAGCACCGAGAATAGAACCCAGGGCCCCACGCTCGTTAGACAGGGACTGTTCCAAGGAGCCACATCCCCAGCCCTGAGGTGGTACAGCTCAAACATCACACAAGAGCTTGGAGCCTGGTAGAAAGCAGGCCCTAGAAAGTAGGGCCTAGCCGAAGAGAGTTGGGTCACTGGGTGTGTGCCCTTGAAGGGGCTATTGGGGCCCCAGAGCCCCCATTTCCCTCTCTCCTGACTCTAGTAAGGAAGACGCTTTGCTTTTGCTCTCACCATAATGTACTGTCTTGCCATGAGCACCAAAGCATCACGTCTGACTGACTACAGTTGAAATCTCTGGACCTGGGACTGCAAAGAAACCTTCCGTCTTTATAAGAGTATTTTCTTAGTTATGTTGTCACAGCAGTGAAAATCTGGCTCACGTTTTTAAAAAGGGATGCTTTCTGGCGTAGCAAGTATGGCGCTGGGAGAACTTGTTCCCTTCAATCTTTCTCTCATATCTATTCATAGTCACAGTGTGGTTTGTGTCCCGTCATTTGTTCTTCTTCCGAATAAGGACGAAACTGAGACCTGCGCACTGAGCTACATCTTCTGCCGTTTTTATGTTTGTTTTGAGATGAGGTCTCACCCAACAGCCAGGCTGGGCTGGGGCTCTTCCCTGACATGCCTCAGCTTCCCGCGGTGGGGTGGAGGGCAGGGCAGCACCCCCACACCCAGCTTTCTCAGGTACTTTCCAGGGCCATCGATGCCCTCCCCAAAGTGCTCAGAAGCCTAAAGAACCTGGCTGGGTCCCCCTGGGAGACGCCACCTCGCCGGCCCCTGAGGCCCTCACCTGTGCGGTACATGTGAGCTCAAACTCTGCCCGAGTGCTGCCACACCTCTCCGTGCCCAGCGTGGGTTCCTGCGCTCAGCTCCTTGCCCTACCTTCTCCGTTTGCCACTTCTGTCCCCGAAACGCTCTGTCTGGCGGCTCCACAAGAGTGTGGGTGGGAGGGATCTATTTTCAGCCTTGGCCCATTTAGTCCCAAGTTCCCTCTCTCCTCTCTTCCTCCTAAGAGCTGTCTGCACAGGGAAACTTCCTCTGAATTTTCAGATTTGTATACTTCATCTCCAGCAGCGTCCCCTCCCAGCTGCCTTGTTACCACGCGATGACACACGGCTGTGATCCCAGCGCCCTGGGAGGCTGAGGCAGGAGTATGTGGAGTTGGGGAGGGGAGCCGAGGAGGAGGAGACCGAAAAGAGGGGACGGAAGAGCATCCAGATGGGCTATGGCAGTGTGCCGGCACCTGGGACGAATGTGTTCACCGTGGATTGCAGATTTATATTAATAACAACATTTAATATCAAATAAACCAGGGCTGGGGCTGCAGCTCAGGAGTCGTCCTTTTTGGTGTTCGAGCCCCAACTCCGCTCTTTCACGGACAATGCATCCCATGGGCCTGGTGCCCCCCAAACTCGATGATCCCCCACAGTGGCTGGGATCTCCGCTCAGAACGCAAACTGTCCTGGGTGGGCCCCGACACTGAACGGATCCCAGCGGGTTCTCGGAATCTCCCGAGATTTGTCTGTGAAGCTCATCAGTCCTGGAAATGTGACTCGGCATCCGATGGGTGCACACGAGCGTGCCCTGGGCCCGGCCTGGCAGGGGAGCGGGAGGGCACCTGGGCTGGACCCAGGGGAGAGGCTGAAGGCGAGGCCTCCCTCTGTCACCTCACAGCACAGCAGAAACACGGGGCCTTCCGACCCACCTCCTTTCCCCTTTAAAGTTCTTTTTTCTTCTTTTCCTTCTTACCTTCCTTGTACAAAAAAGGGAAAAAAAACAAACAAACAAACAAAAAAAAACCCTCCCAATATCCCATTTGCACTTGGCTCCGCACACCAATAATATTTTAGTAGGCAGAGAAGTCCTGTCATTTACATGAGATATCGTACGAAAATATGGTAAATATTTAAAAGTAATTACTAAGACACATTGGCAGGAATCCCCTTCAACATCCTTTCTCTTGCTTCAAACACTTACTCCGTCATTTGCTACTGTGGGAAGCAGCTGCTCGAATCCTCTTTGCCGAATGATTTCAGCTGCCTCCGTGTCCTGAATCTACTCCGAATATTGGTCTCCCATTGACGTGGGGAAGAGCCAGAAATTGTTAGGTAAATGAGGAGACTGAGGACGCGGCGTTCTGGTGTCGTGAACCGTGGCACCCTCTCGGCAGCAGCCCTCACCTTACTAGCTTAAGTCAGACCTTGTCAAGACATTCAGAACAGAGCCTATAAATCACGAGGCTTGTAGCTATATTTGTCTGTCAGCATTTACCCTTTAGCCTGACACAATCCTAAACCCTCCTACAATTAAAAAAAAAACAAAACAAAACAAAGAAAAAAAACACGAATTCATGCATGCGTGCAACTTGTCCAGCATGGCCCGAAGCTTTCGATCCTCCTGCCTCAGCCTCCTGAGTGGCTGAGATCAAACCCAGGATCTCATTTAATCCTATGATAATAACCTTGTGGAAAAGATAGATCTGGCCCTCCTTTTACAGATGGAAAAACTGAGCCCCCAGTGTTTCATGGGGCCACCTGACTCCGCACTATTGGGGTCACCTCTGGGGTTCTTGCCAAACTGAGAGACTTGCTTAAGTTTTTCACTTTGGACTCATTTACTCAGAAAATAATGCAAGGCAGGGAGAGAGCTGGGGCCCAGTTCAGGGGCACAGTCCTGAGCCCTAGATCTCATCCCCACCTTGGCAAAAATGAATTTTAAAAAGCCACCGAGTCTTAAACAGAATTTTGTGCAAAGGCTAGAAATCCAGAATTCGACAGAGTGGATGGAAATCCAGAGCCAAGTAGACCGGCTCGTGAATTTTGAGTTCTCCTCCATCTTACCAAGAAACTCAAACTGATCCTAGGTGTAACACCCAGCCAGGCCTGCAGGGGGCAGGTTCCTGGAACGGAACTTCCTGACCATACAATGGAGTGTGACACCCCACCTCCCTACGTCAAAACCACCTCTTGGTCCTTATTGGCTCTCAGTTCCAATCACCAGTGTTGTGTTGTGTTTTGCATCTTGCAGGAGCAGGGATCAGAGTCAGGATCTTGCACCTGCCAGGCAGGTGTGGAACCCCTGAGCTACATCCCAACCCCACTGGTGTGTGTCCTGCTGGAAACCATCAAGGTCAGAACAAAAGGCAGGGGCTGATAAGTCCGGCCTCTGCGCGTTTGCCTTGCAGAATGTCTGTGACAGACACTGCCCCGCACCAGGGCCGTGCGCCCCCCCCAAAGGGACGGTTTGCTCGTCCGTTTAACACCCTCAGTGCCACAGGCAGCAGACAAGGACATCTCTCAGGTCGCCAGGCTGTGAGGACACTCACCCCCGTGTGCGTGGCTTGGGCTTTGCTGTGGGTGGTGGCGTTTGGCCTTCCGTTCTGAGGACTCCAGGCCCTGAGCGTCCTCTCACCTCTTCCTTTGTTGCAACAGTTATATTTGCTTCGTCACTGTCTCTCTCAACTGCCCTTTGCCAGCTGCCTTTGCCTGGAAATGGGTAAATGTGGCCGTTTGTTCGTGGACTGAGCCAAAGCCCTTCACACTACAGTGACCCCTGCTGAGTTCGAAATTGGCGTCACCCTCAGATGAGGGGTCCCAGAGCGCTGGGGTCACAAGTATCCTCCACACCTACCTCTCTAACAACTCTCTGTGTGCCTTGCATGTCAACACTCACACAAAGCCGGGCGTGGTGGTGCACGCCTATCATCCCTGCACTCAGGAGGCAGAAGCAGGAGGATTGCCACGAGTTCCAGACCAGCCTGGGCTACCTACTGAGCTCAGGGCCAGCCTGAACCACAAAGCTAGACCCTGCCTCAAAAAAAAGAAAAAGAAAAAACAAAAAAGCAGACAACAACCAAACAAAGAGCCAACACTTGTCCACTGCTTGCGCAACAGCCCGGATTGATTTCCAAAAGAGGATAAAGGTATCTGCACAGAGAGCCAGGCCTTGTGGACCAGATAAAAATCTGCTGATCTTTATTTCAACAGAGACATTTGACATAGATCCTCTAGTCTCTGGACAGAGGGCAGGTCCAAGAATATACGGTATGGACCGAGAAAAGAGTTGAAAACTGCCAATCTGAGTTTCCTCTGCACGATGTCCCCCTACCAAGGAATCATCTCTGCATTAATTGTGAGGAAAGCAATGAACACAGAAACACAGCCTTTTCGGCGTAGAATAATTTTTCAGTCGCAATCGAGAAATAATTAACCAAATCAGAACAAGTGTTTTCAAAAGTCTGTTAAAACGCAGCTCTGATAAATTAATGAGGTTGTTCTTGAGTCCCCTTTCACAGAACTAGCACGTTATTTTATGTGCTTTTAATAAATATTAATAACTGAGCACTGGGTTTTCCCTTTTTGGAGATGCTGCTATTTTTAACCTGCGTCCAAAACTGTCATGTTGGATATTTTAGAGATAATCACCAAACTGGTTCTTAAATTCAATGAACTGTTCTCCCCAACCCCAAAAGCTCTACCAAAATGGTACATTTGTAAATCATTCTCATCTGTTCGTTAAAGCAAACCCTCAGTGAACACTCTTAAAATGACTATTTATGCAAACCAAGTTATAATATATTCTGAGCTATAATAAAAGTATAATTGCTTTTAATCTCTCTCTCTTCCTCCCTCTCTCTCCCTCTCTCTCTCTCTCTCCCTCTCTCTCTCCCCCCCCCCTCTCTCTGACAAAGTTTCACTTTGTAGTCTAGGATTGCCCTGAACTCATTATGTACCCCAGGCTGGGCTCAAACTCCTGGTAACCCTCCTGCCTCAGCCTTCTGATTGCTGGGACGTCTGGTGTGTATGACCGTGAGAGACTCTAAAATATTTCCACTGAAAACTTCACTCCAGCAGGCAGAGCTGCTGTGTCCCGTCCCTCCTTCCTGACACTGCAGGCAAGCAAAGACACTCTGTCTCCACCCAGACAGCAGTGGCCTGACCCACAATGGTACCCTTTTCCTTCTTCCTTTCATTCTTTCTTTCTTTCTTCTTCTTCTTCTATTTCTTCTTCTTCTTCTCTCTCTCTCTATCTCTCATTTTTTCTAAGAAAGGTCAGTAATCCCAAACCAACCTGTTGTCCCTTTAAATTGACTATCCTAGGTATTTTGTTCCAAGTGATGGAAAACTTACTGGTCCACTAAAGAATGACTTTGCCAGCCCGACGTTCTGTATTTTGAGGATATCACCCCCTGCCCACACACCTTAATATCTCTCAAGCCTCTTCTCCACAAGTCAAAGGCAAGATGATTCAGGCAGGTGGGACCTACCTATAGTCTCAATTACGTGGGAGGCTGAGGCAGGACTATTGCTGCCATTTAAAAAACAAAAAAGCCAAGATTCCTCCCTCCAAAACTGGTGCTTATCACCCAACACGCCACAGCCCCAGTGTGTGGGCCTCTGCACCTTATAAAAGCACCAGTTCCTATGGCACAAAAGGAGCTTCCAACAAGCAACAGCTTGGTGTGGCTAAGGAGTGTCCATGGCCAGGAAAGCATCAAAGGCGTTTCCTTCCTGTTGTATTTGTGCTGCAAGTTTATTTGCAAAGCGTGTCCTTTTTGTTATTGTTCTGGGGGAAAGACCAACGCCTTTGTGAGTGAGGAACACAGCAAACCTTGTGAAAGGCACCTCAAGGCCTTCCTGGTCTGGTGACGCGGGCGCCCTGTGAAAGCTGCTTGGCCTTTATGTTCCGCTCTGCGGAGGTGCCTCGGAAACCAGCTTCCACTGTCCACCTGCTGGTCACACTTCCCCGCTTGCAGCCCTGCCAAGGGCCTTCTAAGAGCACCTTCATTTCCATGCCTCGTCTCTGGAGCATTTCTTTAATCCACCTACCATCTTTCCGGCATTGGAGCACAGCGCCCCAGCTGGGCTCCAACTCTAAACTCAAACTCTATTTGGAAATCCTACCCTAAACAGAAGCTCCCTAGCCTAAGCGCTGCAGAAACGGAGGGAAAGAGCAAGACCCGAAGCGACCCTCTGTTTTGTTCCTTGAACGTTCTGCGGCTGCGCTGTGGCTGCTGGATTCCTCGAGCCCTGGAAACACTTCCGTCTTTTCGATGGAGCGGTGAAGTGACAAATCCTTGTGCCGTGTTCTTCAGAAGGGAGGGGCCGTGGGTGGGACCGGAAGGGTGGAGGTGATCAGCGATGGCTGGAGCAGAATCAGGCACTGGCTGGTAAAAACCGGTCTTGAGTGGCCCGAGGATTAGCTCAGTGGTTCCTGCGTCTGCTTTGCAAACGCAAGGCCCTGAGTTCAATCTCCGGAAAGCACATACCACAGTGCCAGGCATGGTGACTCACGCTTGTAATCCAGCACTGGGGAGGCAGAGGCAGGAGGATCGCTGTGAGTTCGAGGCTGGCCTGGGCTACATTTAGCTCAAGATATTTATCACAGTAAAAGACACATCGCTATCCGTCCCCCTCACAGCCCTCCCTCTCAAGTCCAATACAGTTTCCCTGTCATCCCGCCACACTGCTCAGCCGCTCCGGAGTCTTCTTTCCTGAGAACCTTTACCATGTATCATCAAAAATATAGGGAACGCTGTTACCACGCACTACCCACTGATCGACAGCATTGTAAAAACAGCAATGTAAAAATGAGAATCAAGTCGTGTCATATTCTGCTACAAACTCTCAATGTTGTATGTGATGATGATGTGTATTCCTAATGTACCAATAAAGATTTAAATTTTTTTTAAAAAATTTTAAAAAGAAATGTTATAAGTAAGGAAAAGTGGCAAGCTAGAATTCTATCATTTGACACTCGAGTAAAAATAGCAGGAGATTGGCTAAAGAAGATGTGGTTCTTTGATAGGATTCTGCCATTAAAAATGATAAAACTGATGTATTTTCAGGACATCATCATAAGTAAAATAAATAGGTCACAGATGTGTAAACAAATAGGTCAACATATGTATATTTTCTCTGGTATGAGAAAATGAAGACCTAAATGAATTGTAGTGTATATAGTTGATATTGTGAAATAGAAAATATTTAAAAGGAAAGAGGGTGTAGGGGTAAATAACAAGGGGAAAAAGAATGTGATAGTAATTTTTAAAAAGCAAACAAAGTTTATGTATACAGGGGGTGGGGGTCACAGGGAGGGTGGGGGAAGGGGGAAAAATGAGAATCAAGTCGTGTAGTATTTTGGTACAATTTCTCAATGTTGACTGTGATGATGATGTGTAATCCTAATGTACCAATAAAGACCTGAATTTTTTCAAAAATGGCAGTGTGTCCTGGTCCACTTTATTCACTGGGTCTAGCACCATGTGACTCCTGGCTCTGCCCCAAAGTCAAAATGACCAGAAAAAGAAAATGTTTTAGAACTATTGGGAACACTGAGACAGTTTCTATGGCACGAGTTCAATGACACATGTCACCACCAAGAGGAAAGTGGCAAGTATGGTGGCAAAGTATGTTGGGGAGGACTTCGATGTGTTATGTCTTTTACACTGACACTTTTTTTTTTTTTTTAAGATAAGCTTTAGCTTTTTTTGTAGTTCAGGCTGGCCCTGAGCTCAGCCTCCAGCTCACAGCACAGCAATCCTCCTGCCTCTGCCTCCCGAGTGCTGGGATGACACGTGTGAGCCACCACGCCCGGCACTGTGGTGTGTGGTTCTGATTGCTGCTGGGCGTGAGTCTAAAATGGTACCTAAGAGACCAAATTAATACGTTCATCAGGGGGGACACCCACCCACCCCCACCTTATTTATGATGCATTGGCCTTATACCAGGCTTTGCCCCTTAAAGATTCCTTTAACCCAAACAGTGGCCACAATGCACACCAAACTGTTAGCCCATGAGCCGTGGGGGGACAGGCTACTTCCAAACCACAGGATATGACAGGATGGGATTCCACTACTACCTCGGGGTGGGCAAAACGAGGGGAGAATCCCCCGCGGAAAGCCAGCAGCCAGGGAGAGACTCGACCTTTCCCATTTTCTCTCTCAGTCAACACACTTCAAAGCTGTCGAGTCAGCCCGTGCTCCCCCAACAGCAGGAAGCAGTGTCTGTTTCCTAAAAGCTCTTAATCAAGACGGAGCTGAAACAAGGTGAGAGAAAGACAGGCTTCTGGTATAACTTAGTCATCTTCTTCCCCCTGCCATTTCCGGCCCCTGGATAACCGGAGAGGAAGACCCAGCCCTTGGCTATTAACATATGCTCTATTTTTAGCTGCTTTGCTGCTTAAAACATTGGACATCTCCTGAAGCCCCGGGGAGCACAGTTAACCCGCAGCAAGAGGCTCTGTTTATTTTTGGAGCTGTATTCATCTGCCCGGAGGACCCCGTTTCCATGGGGGGGGGGGTTAGAAGTTACTGAAGTGAGCTCAGAGCGTCTGACTCACTTGTGGAAGGCTCGAGCCGGCCTCTCTATGATACAGGGACAATTGTAGATCTCTTCGTCGTGTGTCTCTTTTTATGTGGCTCCGTTTTTCCAGTACTTCAAGTTCCCGAGGTCTAATAAGCCCCGCATTTGGCAGGAGAGCGGAGAAGCCTCCCTCGTGGGATTGCGGAGAAAATGGATTTTCTTTTTTTCCTATTGATCTGGAGCTGTTTAAACGGAGGATGGGGGAGGGGGGAAAAAAGAAGAAATCAGCAGACTAGGAAATGTGTCTTACTTCTGCTAGGAGCAGGAGTTTGGGGTCTTCGTTTTTGTTTGTTTTTACCATTCTGTTTATTGTACAACTGCTTAGCTTACTTCTTTTTGAGACAGGGTCTCGCTTTGTAGTTCAGGCTGATCCTGAGTCACTATGTAGCCCAGGCGAGCCTGGAACTCACAGCAATCCTCCCGCCTCTGCCTCCTGAGTGCTGGGATTACAGACATGAACCACCACACTCGGTACTGTGGTGTGTGGTACTGATTGCTGGTGAGTGAGTCACCACAGCCGGCATTGTTGTTTGTGTTTAGGTGGATCAATCTAGGGACCTTGGGTTTGCAAAGCAGGCAGCTGAACCACTGAGCTAATCCCTGGTCCCAAGCTTACATTAAAAAAAAAATATATATATATATATATATATATATATATATATATATATATATATATATGTATGTATGTATGTATATAGTTTTCATGACCAAGATGCATTTGGAAGAGCACAATGGTTCTGGAAGATCCTGGAAGAGAGTTCAGGGTAGGTATCGGGATACGCACTGAGGCCCGGATGTAAGGTATGGATAGGAAGCCAAGAGTCCGCCTTGATGTCAGAACCAGAACCAGCAGAGCCGGCACGTAGGGAGGCAAATCAGAACTGCAGGCTGATGGGCTTCTGTGGACCGAGATGGTAGGGAGGGTGGTTGTTGACACTTCAAGAAATGGGCCTCGGTGTAGGGGGTAGCAAATTTTTTTTTTTTTTTTTTTTTTTTTTTGCCACACTAAGGATGGCACTGGAGCTTCCTGTGTGCTAGACCAGTGAGTGCCTGTTATTTTTGTGAGGTCTAGCATGGGTCCCGGCCAGGGAGGATGAGTGTGTGCAGAGTCACGACGCAGACCCTGGAGAAGGTTCCTGGAACTCTTCCAATTTTATTTAGGCTTCGGTGTATTTTACCGCACGGCGTCACGGGGCGTGGTGAAGGCTGGGAAGCGGGGAGGGTCTAGTGGTCTAACCTAGGGTCTTGCCCAATAAGTGAATTTTGTGAGCAGGGGGCTTACGTGGCGTGAGCAATGGGGGAGGTGAGGGCATAGGTGAGAGACAAAAGGGGCGCAGGTGTCAAGGAAGCCACTGACAAGGCTCAATGCATGGGCGCGAGTGTGCTCAAGCCCGTGAGGGTCTCCGAGTCGGTAGGGAGCCAAAGCCTCAACCTTAAGGCTCAGGAGGCAGGCATACAGTGCATTTGCCCTCGCCAGACTTGAATCTCTCCCTTAATGCTCCTAGAATGTCCCAAGAGTTGATGTGATCGATCACACAGGGGGGTGTCCTGAGAAGCAACACGCTGATGGATTCTGGGTTAACTGTCAGTTACAATTCTGAGTCTAGAGTCAGAAACAGTGGAGCACAGACTGTTACGTCGGACGCCAAAGCAAACTCAGTCCCCAGGCGCCCTTCAGAAGGCCCGGACATTTTTCAGGAGGCCGCAGCATGGAATAAACTGTCTCCCCCGCCACTCCTCTGCACCCCCGGGCCTCCCAGCCCTCTCTCCCTTCCTTTCCAGCCATGGTTATTTTCGGTCCTTGTTATTTTATTCTTCTTCAGTTAACTCTGGCAGAGACGCAAGGCTTTGAGAGTTTAATACTAGATAATTCCTATTTCCCTTTTGCGTGCTCTTCTCCTCCTCTCCTGCAGTGTTTGATGAAGACACACCGCCTGTAATTCTCCATTTTTGCTTTTCTGTTTTGCTTTGCAGGGCTGGACAGCCAGGCCAGGCCTCACCACTGAGCCGCACCCAGCCCTCTATCTTGTCTCTGCCTGGCATGTCCTTGTACAGTGGCTGCTGACCTGACTTTCTACCCTTGTTATAGTCTGTCAGTTGCTATCACAGCGTCTGCATCCCCATGCATAGGACTGGTGGGTCACTTCCGGCCAACATGTCTGAATTCATGGGAGTGTGTGTATTTGTGTCGTACGCTTTGGGTGTCCTCCTTGCTTCCTCTGAAATTAGACTCCCAACAACCACTAAGCATCTCTGCAATGCCCATGAGGAGCGATATTCAGCTGCCTTTGCAAAGACTAAAATTAATTTTATTCTGGAGGACGGGGAAACTTTGTATATTTAGTAACACGGAGGTCATTTTCCTCTAGCTTTTTTCTCTCTTGAGTTGGAATTCATACCAGATAGAATAACTCTACTTAAAGCCCACGATTCGGTGCCGCGCAGCAGGATTCACAGCGTTGTGCAGCCATCCTCCCTCCGTCAATCCAACTTGTTTTCCTCTCCTCCAACGAAACCCACACCCGCTGAAGCCTCGCTCCTCTTTCCCACTCCTCCCTCTCAGCCCCAGGCCCCGGCCAATCTCCCTCCAGTCTCTACAGGTGCTGTACTTCCCCGGACATTTTTGTATAAATAATACAAATACATGCCATGTAAATATAAATGTCACATGTGACCTGTCGTGTCTGTCATGTTTTAAGAACTGAGCACAATATTTGCTGGGTTCATCTATGTTGTAAGACACCAGGAAATGGAGGGAAAGGGCTTGTGGGGGGGGAAGGAATGGGAAAAGAAATTAAGGTATGTTATGTACATATGCTAATTCAGCTCAAGGAATGTAATTGTATCAGGTCGGTTTTTAAGTGAAAATGGTAGTCAGTGGCTATCATCAAGATGTCAAATAATAAGACCTGGGGATGTCATTCAGTGGTGCTGCGCCCCACCGCCTTGCAAATGCAAGGTCCTGAGTTGAACCTTCAGTATCACAAAAAGAAAAAGGTCGGGGGAGAGAGAGAGAAGGAAAGAAAAGAAAGAAAGGCAGACCGTAGTGGCTCACACTTGTATTTCCAGCACTCAGAAGGCAGAGGCAGGAGGACTGATGTTAGTTTGAGGCTGAGTTCAGGACCAGCTTGAACTACAAAGTGAGACTTTGTCTCAAAAAGAAAAAAAGGGCCGGGGATTTAGCTCAGTGGTTCCAGCACCTGTCTTGCAAGTGCAAGGACCGGGGTTCGATCCCTGGTTAACCACATACAATACTGGATGTGGAAACTCATGCCCAGAAGTAATCAGTACCACATACCACAGTGCCAGGCGTGGTGGCTCACGCCTGTCATCCCAGCACTCGGGAGGCAGAGGCAGGAGGATTGCTGTGATGTGAGTCTGAGGCTGAGCTCAGGGCCAGCCTGAACTACAAAGCGAGACGCTGTCTCCCCCCCACCCCCACCCCACCAAAAAAAAGGAAAGAAATACCATAGTAAGGAGTGCTGGGGGGGGCTTTCTACACCTTTGATAAGAGCATAAATGAGTATAGCCACTATGGAAATCAAAACTGTAACTAAAAATTCCATTTGACCTAGCCACTCCCTTCTAGATATCTTCCCAAAAGATTTAAAGATACCGTATTACAGGGACATATGACCATTCCTGTCTATAGCAGCACAATTCATAAGGCTAAATCTTAGAAGCACCCTCTATGGCCACCAACAGGTGAACAGATAAAGAAAGTGTGGTATTTACACACTAGTATTTACACACTTCTACGAAGGATAAACTCGAGACATCGGTAAGAAAACTGGATGCATCTTGAGACCTTCATGTTACATGAAATAAATCAGATACACACGCTTCATTATTGTACAGTTCCTGCAAAACATAAAGAGAAAAGGGAAAGAGAAGTCATAGAAATTAGGGAGATGGTGGGGAAGGGGATCGGGAAACGGAGGGAGAGGGCTTGAGGGGAGAGAAACGAGGGAATGGAAAAACAGGAAACGAGGGAATGGAAAAAGAAATTAAGGTATGTTATGTAAATACGCGAATTCAGCTCAAGAAACGTAAATGTCATACACGCAAAAATAGAATTCCAGTTTCCGGTCTCCTTCCTCCTCTCTTTATTTTTCCTCATCCTGACACTGCAGTGCCGTGCAGTCCTGGCGGCAGCCACTCCGAATGACCCCCCCATGGCTCTGCAGAAGGGTGAAGGCCGGGGGCCGTCCTCCGCGGCTCTGCACACCTGCCCTCCCCCACACAGAGAAACACGCAACACTGAGGAGTGGGTGAGGGTGGGCTGCCCATGTCCTCGCACGAAGGCAGCCCGCCGCACAGGGACATCTTCAGGTCACACTCGGGGTGCGCTCAATGCCCTTGGAAACCAGCCTGCAGAGTGGGGGAGGGGGGCTGCTGCATTTCCGGCCGCCGCACATGACAGCCGGAAGCCAGACCTTCTTTGCAGACCCTACTGCCTTAGGCCAGGACCTAGGTTAGATAAACAACTTACCTCTTGTAAGTCGGTTACCTGCTGGAAGCCCCTGTGAAAACCGGAGAGTCTAGCCAGGGGAGGAAGATGTTTTGCAATTCCTAAGTAACCTCTAAAAGAAACGTTGATAGGCGCCACCTTGATCCCCGTTTTCCCAGCTCCAGGAGCAGGTCTCGCCAGGTCTAGAAGTACATTCCCGCTCGTACCTGGCAGCCGCAACTTCTGAGCAAGCCCAGTCCCTTCAACTACTGGAAAACCTACCATGTCACGGACTCCCATGGGGCGCGCAGTTGGAATTCAAGTGGGTTTTTAAAAAGAAATTTAGTGCCTCTGCTTCCGGCTGAATGAAATTATAGATGAGGTAGTTTTGAATAGAAAGCAATGTGGAGTAGCAAGCTTTTGTAATCTCCATTAGGCAAAATACAAATTCAGAAAAAGAGACAAATCCTTGTGAGATTATTAACTTCACAGACACACACACACATTTCTACTATTTATTGCTCAAAGCTTGTATTAAGCAGCTGGCCTCCTAAGAGACATAGGTTTCAAGAAGGTAAGGCTGTTTTATTGTTTTGTCTCCCACCAGACACACGCACACGCATGCACACGCACGCACAGATCCATGAAATACACTCAGTAAATGTTGGTTTGAATGTAATTAAAGTTGCATCACTAAAAGGGTTTGTGTTTTCTGCTTGTTTATTTTTGCTAGAGGAGTCTCTGAATTGCTATCCTAAGAATCGCTTTGAATCATCGCTTGGGAAACGATCACTACGTGAAATGAAGTAGAACCTGACAGCTTCGAGCTCCATCGGGGAATTATAACTAATGTGCTATGAAGAACGCCGGATCACGCGTTTCTTACAAGTCTCTGTCCTCAGTGTTTTTGGTGTAAGCGCAAGTTGACAACATTTGTCTTTCTTGCCTTTTCTGAGTATGCCTAGGATACTAGAGATTGAACCCAGGGTGCTTCACATGCAAATCACATGCTCTGTTACTGAACTGATGCTCAGTCCACTGCTTGCTTCTGCTTTATTGTTTTGCTTTTCATTCATTCATTATAGTATTTTAAAATCTGAGTTTCAAGTAATGTGTAGGCGAGGCTCAACCTCGAGATCCTCCTGCCTCTGCCTCCCAAGTGCCACAACCACAGAATACCTGACTTTCATACTTAGCTCTTCCTTTTTTTTTTGAGACAGGGTGTCGCTTTGTAGTTCAGGCTGGACCTGAGCTCACTATGTAGCTCACTATGGAGCCTCGAACTCAGCAATCCTCCTGCCTCTGCCTCCCGAGTGCTGGGATGACAGGCATGAGCCACCACGCCCAGCACTGTGGTGTGTGGTACTGATTGCTGCTGGGCATGAGTCACCACACCCACCCTTTTTGTATGTGGTTACTGGGGATCGAACCTGAGACCTTGAAAGGCACTTGTAAGGCCGGTGCCAGAACCGCTGAGCTAAATCCCCGGCCCAGAATCCCAAATGCTTAAACCTGAATGAGGTTCACACTGTGAGTGATGGATCTCCCAAACTAAAA